>LOEQ01002851.1:111577-130003 GCA_001685075.1 Bramus lutescens | reverse complement strand
CTTTGGAAGAGCAGACAATGCTCTTAACCGCTGAGCCATCTCTCCAGCCCCCAAGAAGACCCTTTAAATGTGACTGAATTGTGAAAGCAAAGTGAATTCAACTGAATTTGTGTACAAAGGTCTATTACTTCAGGAAAAAATGAGGACTTGTATTTACATACTGTAAAAGACTTTATAAAATGAATAGTATTTTATAAACCGCAAGTTTGTTTTCTTATATGTTTTTGATTGAGAAACCGGTTACTCCCAAATTCGGCTTCTCCAGTTGTTGTTGTCATCTTCCAAATGAAACGAGAAAGGTTAGCTTGTGTTTCTTCCCACACATATCCTTGCTAGGGCGCAGAATAGCCATTGTGACATTTCCCAGTGGACAGATGGATGCTGGAGGGAAGAAACCGAAAGCACGAGCTGCCGTTTGCCTGTTCCTCTGAGGCTCCAGCAGCCAAGACCGAGGAAATGTAAATGGACCAGAGAAGTCCTTCGGGAAAACGTTGCTGGATGGTATAGGTGTAGTGGGAGGGGAGAGGAAAGGGCTGGTCGCATAGGAGGATTAGGGGCACAAGGTACAATTGCCTGGAGATACTCTCAATGCCTGTCTTCCTATCATAGACTGATCATTTCATTCATTCTTGGTGTCTCTTTTAAATGCAGACTTACATGCAGTATTAAGTCAGTCTCTCACCAACCCTCCATCTAAAACGCAATGTTCGAAAAGCATCAAAAAGAAATCTAGGAAGCCTGAAGGACATTTTGAAAACTTAATAAAACACTAAGCTTGGTTTTGTTTTTCCTTTTAGCTTTCATGGTAGTTAACAACTGAAATACGAATTAATGCAACGAAACATGGAAAGAAAATGAAATATCTTGTGTATTTTGTTACCAGAGCCAAGAAGAAATGGGAGCAAATAAACTTGGAGGTTGAAAGAAGAGAAAAATGAGAAAAGAGAAAAGTGCCAGCCATCACCTGATTTACAAGCAAAAACGAAAATTCCAAGAATGAGATATTCAAGTACTCCAGAGGGTATGGTGGTAGTCAACGATGATAAAATGCAAATTCTGAAAATAAGATGCAGAAAGAACATTGTGCTTGTTCAAAACTGATAAAATGCAAATTACAAACAGCTGCCTGTTTATGTATGTCTGGGATTCATTCAATACATTGCCACAGACATTTAATAAAATTTCACAGTTTGACCATTAAAATCATTCTTTAATCGTAAGCAAGCTAGATTGTACAGAGCGAAGGGTAAAATTGTTTTGATCTCTGCTGTTTGTGATGGTCTTCATGGCAAACAATTCAGACCTTCTTTTCTTAAGTTTGAAGCAGGGCTCTCAACAATAACTCATAAGGCAAACATAAATTCAACAATGTCCTAGCTGGCAGCTGGCGAGGAATATCTCAGAGGAATTTTAATCTAAATATCCTTTATGTATCAGAGAGAGAGAGGGAGAGAGAGAGAGAGAGAGAGAGAGAGAGAGTCTTTTAATTGGCAATTGCAAGACTTCTCTGCCAAGAGTCGCCACACTCAAAACCGAAGAGTGAATATTTTTCTGTCACAAAGACAAAAATTATATGACCATAATGGAGCAAAGGCGGTTTCTTTAAAAAGAATAGTGAACTAATTTATTTCCCAGAAGTTCCAAGGCCTCAGTAACTCCAGAAATTCAGACACAAGTGAGATGCCAAGCAAGTGGTGGCTCAAGCCTTTAGTCACACTGTCAGTAGGCAGAGGCAGGCAGATCTCTGAGTTCAAGGTCAACCTTGTCTACAAAGTGTGTTCCACAACAGTCAGGGCCACACAGTGAGATCCTATCTCAAAAACAAAACCAAGTGAGGCCTCACCTGGAAACTCCTTTATTATCTTTCCATTTTAGGATTGTAGATTTTTAAATTAATATTTGAAATTTTACTCACAGTTACCCATTTTCCATATGACCAAAGCAAAAACATGAAGGTTTTGTTTTCAAACTTAAAGAACAAGTATTAAATCAACATAAGGCTTTTTTTTTAAAATAAAGTACTCTAGCATATATACTTCTATACTAGTATATCTTATACTTTCACAAGTTTTCTGGTGAAGAGTTGCCTCTTAATAGTTATAGGCAAAAGCATTATTTTTGAAAGTATTTTCCTTAAAACGTTTTATATCACACAGGTCCCATTTACAGAGTGATGAACTCCATTAATGCTCTAGTGCATGCCACGCACTGACTTTCAATAACAGTGGGTGTATTTATTTTGTCCTTATGAGCAGAGCATTGAAAATTGAAGATGATGCACTTATGTATATTGATGAGGCAGATTTGAGAAGTGTGTATGAAAACAGCTCAACCATAAAGCTGCCTAGCTGGAACTTGATGAGGGGACATCATATATTCATTTAAATAAAAAACTCATTTGGTTATAAGCAATAACTAATGACTAAATATGGTCTTATTGATATATGAATATTAAAATGTGATTTTCTAATGTTGGGTCTGGCCTGATTTATTCATACATTCCAGAGTGTGGGTTGAGGAAGGAAATAGACAAGAAAGTCAGGAGGACTTACAGTGAATACTGTAGCAAAAATCAAAAAAGCCCCGAGTTTATCACTGTCAGTCCTTACATACCCTAAACAAAAGGGGAAGGCACAAGACTCCCATGGTAGAAAGAGCAAACCTAGCATAATTACCTCCTTAACATCTCAAAACAAATGGTAACCATGCCATAAGTCAAAACATCCTATTGACAGACCTTTGAAGAATAAGGCATCCAGTAGCCACCACACCTTTGGTCAAACATCTTGTTGTTCATATTTGAAGAGAAAGAATAAACCTGAACTCTTAGATATTTAGCCAAGATAGAATGGATTCAAAACCATGGGGTCCGACATTCTACATAACTCCTAAGTCAAAGATAAAACAATAAAATTGTTATTAAGCTTGGTAATGGATATTGAAAGTTCTGCTTACAAAATTTGGAATGCAGCTAACTCTCAACAAACCCAGAAAAGAAGGAATCTCTTAAATGGATGATGGGTCTCTAAAATTCTACAACAAACATCTTCATTGTCAGCAATAAGGAGTTCTCCACTTGGAGACAAAAAAAGGAGTTCTCTGCCATGGCCTCAGGTAGCTATTTTGCTAGCATTCCTAATGGATAGAGTAAGATGAGAACAAAATTTCATTAACAATTGAAATAAAGAGGAAGTTTTTATTGTTTTAGGTGATATTATTTTCTATCTGGAAATGCCGAAATATTTTAAATTTATCAAGTTTATCCTGAGAGATTAACAAGTTTTGCATAGTAGAGTGATATAAAAAGTCAATTGCCTTTTTTTTTATTATTTTTGAGATCTTAATTTATGTTATTTTCCCTCTTCCCTTCCTCCAAACACTCCCCCACACACCCTCCCCCCACACTCTCTTCAAATCCGTGACTTCTTTATTCATTGTTATGGCACATACATATGTATTTCTATACACATATATACACATTTATATTCCTAAATATGCACTGTTCAGTCCATATAATGTTACGTATATGTATGGTTTCAGTGCTGACCATTTGGTGCTAGATAACCAATTGGTGTAGTTATGTCCTGAGGAAGACCACCCCTCTGTTCTCAGCTTTCCTCAGTTGCTTGTAGTTTTTATGTATAGGACTGAGACCTTTTGGAACTTTCCCCCATCCAGTTTGGTGTGTCCATTAGTGCCATGCTCCTTCATGTTACATTTGGGTGATCGTGATGGCAAGACTTTATGGGTATAGCATTTTTATAAACTAGCACACATGTTTAAAATAAGCATCACTGGTGAAAATTGATAGATTTTTTTTTTTAAAAAATCAACGAATATTTAAGGAGAAAGGGTAACAAATGATTCCAAAACAGTGCATTCTGCTACTAAAGAAGATTAATTCTGTCATTTGTGGCATCACAAATATATCTATAGGACATTGTGTGACATGAAATAAGCCAGACACAGAACACAGATACCACATTTTATCATTCATGTTGGGGATCAGTGAAGATACAGATCTTAATTTAGGACAGCAGCTATTATGAGTGGGCAATGGGAGAGCGGGGGTGAAGAAAGTTTTGATAAAAAGCACCAAAATTCAGAAAGAAGGAATAGGTTCTGCAGCATAGGATGACAGATAGGGTCCACAATTATATAGGTTATGAGAGTACAAGCTGCTTGAGGCATCCAATATAAAGAAATAACTGGAAGCTTGCTAGTTAATTCATCAGGTAGAGGTTCTTGCCTCCAGGCCTGGTGACTTAAATTCTTACTCAGGGGACCAAATGCTTGAGGGATAGAGCTGTCAACTCATTCATGATTTGATTAGTGAACATTGCATTGATTGAAATATCACACTCTAGTTCTTTAATATGTGCAGTTGTAAACTATGTCTATCAAAGATGCTAATCATCTGTCAACTGAATTAATTGTTCAGTACTATACCCATCAAAATCTTTTTTCCCTTCAAGAAATTTAAAACTTATGTATGAAATCTTAGAGTGTCCAGAATGTGTTAATAACAAAGAAGCTAGATTAAAATACAGGTTTGCTCTGAAGGGCAAAAGTGATCTTCAAACTAAAGTTAAATTTTCATTTGTTACTGGATAGAGTAGGCACTGCTATAGTATCTGAGACAACATTAAAGAACAATATGCAAAACACCTTACATGAACTTTCATGCCTGTATAAGGTGTTACGCTGCAGGGAAAGCATTGCGAATAATGCAGAAAGAGCGATTGTTAACTAAATATGGAAGAATTTGTTGCCTCTTTGTGGGGAATGATGACAATGGAACCTTAAACTTCAACAACAAAAACAACCGCAACAAAAACTGGGTTTTCAGATGAATCAAGTACTTATGTAACAAGCAAAAGTGAAATTTATAAATGCTCTTTGTTGGAGGTGTATCTGAGTCAGAACAAGCTTGTAAATGGACCCCCGAACAAAATTTTGATGAACTTAAGTCTACAGTTGCGCTTGCCAATATTTGAGTAAAAGAAAAGTAAAACATGTTTCAGGTCTTGTTTTCCCTATAAATTCTCTTGTGTTCACTCAAGGGACCCAGCTGATTTGTTTCCAGTTCTAGTCTTTGGGTGTATTGTCGCTATCATCAAGAAAGGCTCACTACACACAACCTTCCCTGTGAAAATAATTTTTTGCCACCAGCTATGATTTGACCCGGAAATGCAAGTTCCAGGTTTACAGTTTCTTTGGATTTCTAATTATTTTGTCACAAGTTGGTGTTTCTATTGCCTGGGCAATCAATAGACAAACAAACAAACAAATAAATAAATAAATAGCATTTTGTTTGCGCTTGGCCCAAACGCAAAAGGAGAATTGGTGCCATTTGTGAGGTGATTAAAACAGACCATCCCAGGAAGGCAGGGAGAAATCTGTGTTCAAGTTCCTTCTGCTTTGAGTGGATTTTTCTCCACAGTGTGTGTGCATGTACACGTGTGTGTGTACATGTGCGTGATTGTGAATATATGTTTGTATGTATGTGTAGCAGATGAATGAGTTCTTTTCAGAAATTATACCTATGTTGTTCTCCCTAGTGAAAACATGGCTTTATAGCAAGTTATGGGAGCTTAGTGGGCTGTTTGGGTAATTTCCAATAACATCAATAAACTCATACAGCTTGCTGCAGCCAGGAAAACTTACTTGAGGGCCAGGGTTTTCCATTTGCTAACTATTTGAGCTTGGAGGTAATATTTTATTATCCTAAACCTTAATTTTCTTATTATCAATAGTAATTTTCTGTTAGGAATGTACTGCACATTAGAAATAATAGGTAAAATATCATGAGTTGTGCCTGGTGGTCTGTGGTAAGTGGTAACCTTTAATGAAAAATATCTGAAGGATTGTCCCCCACTCACTTCCGGGAGTTATGGTTAGAGCCACTCCACATGAGATGGAACTGAACCAAAAAATTAATGTTTAAAAATAATAAATTTATTTAAATACCCCAAATATAAGTAAACTAGTTCATGGAATACAAAATACGGGGGAAACATAAAGTAAATCTACTAAATCTAGCATTTTTATGTTCTTTTTGGCTGCTGAAAATGCAAAGCCCTTTTACCTGGTGTATTTCTCCGTGCTGCAGATGTCTTTGAATATTTTAATTTTAAGTATAATAGTCCTACTGTTTTCACATGTAAATTTTATGTTAGTGAGATTCAGAGGATAAAATTTTTAGAAGGTCAAATCCGGATCATGACGGATTTTCTCTCTCAATGGCTTTGTCAGCCATTTGTTCCTTTTTTCTGCGATAGCTGTGCTGCCCACTACTCGACACCATCCACACCAGACCCTATGGTTCCTCCTTCCTCATTCTGTGGAGCATTGTAATATTTAATAATATATCTACCCCACACCCTCTGAACAAAAGGTGATACATGGCTGACTTCGGGAAATGTGAACGCCAGCTCTTTATTTATTTATTCCTAAATTTGTTCATTTATTTTACATCCCAACCAGAGTTTTCCCCTCTCTTCTCTCCTCCCATTCTCTCCCCCCTAAAAACCCATTCCTCCCCTGCTTCTGTTCAGAGAGGGCAGGCCTCCCATGGGTGTCAGCAAAGCATAGCATATCATCAGGCAGGACTAATCTCTTCCCTTTATATTAAGGCTAGGCAAGACAAGGCAACCCAGTATGAGGAATAGGTTCCTGGAAGCTAGAAAACGCCTTAAAGAGAGGCCCTGTTTCCACCACTAGGAGTTCCACAAGTAGATCAAGTTATACAACTGTCAACATATGTTGAGGGCCAAGACGGGTACCATGTAGAGTCTCTGTCGCTAAGAGTCTGTGAGCTCCTATGAGCCCTGGTTAGTTGTTTCTGTAGGTTCCCTTGTGATGACCTTGACCCTCCTGTTGAAGAGAGGGCGGAAGGATTGAATACCAGTTCTTGAAAAGAAGTTGTGCCTGTGAAGCCTGACTGGCTTGGTCAGAGCTTCCGTGATGTGAGGAGTTTGGGAGGTGGTAACTCCAAAGTCCAAGTACAACTTATTTGGACAAGCTTTCATCCTGGGAATAACCATTGCTTGCTTGCTTGCTTCATTGTCAGACCTAGCATCTGTCTGTTTTGAGCTATTAGTTTAACTATGTAAAGATGTGCTACACTTGTTCAACCTTTCCTGCCTGCGGCACCTGATTGGTCTAACAGAAAGCTAAATGGCCAATAACTAGGCAGGAGGTACAGTCAGGACTTCCAGGCAGGGAGAGTAAGGAGGAGGAATTTAGGCTCAAGGAAGGAAGTTGGGGTTGGGGAGAAAGGGAGATGGCAGGGAGACACCAGAGGCCAGCCAGACACAGGGAAAGCAGAAAAGTAGAACATATAGAATGAAAGCATGGCAGGAAGCCCCAAGGCAAAACCTAGATGACTAGAAACAGGCTAACAAGTTAAAAGTGCTAGCAGGACAAGCCTAAGCTAAGGACAAGCATTTATAATTAAATAAGTTGATGTTAACAGAATCCAATTTCACCCACCAAAATAAGATTCATCAGAGAGCATCGGAGGCCTCTGAGATTTCTCTGCTTTGCTGTAACCAGTTAATGTTTCCACTAAATGTGTTTGAAAAGAGCCTTGATCTATTACTTTCTTAATTATATTACTATTTAAAAATAAGTGAAACAAAACATCATGAAATTGCTTCCACATTGGAATGTGGAATCTGGGGTAACCTAAATTTGTCTTCCCAGGGCCATGGACTCCAAAATGAACTCTTTTATTTCCTTTTTTCTTAAAGAGTTGTGCCTGATGGTTTTTGAAACATTGTACCCTTTAATGAAAAATATCTGATCAATTGTGACCACTCACTGATTAATAGTAGATTAGTGTGACCGGGAGTTTTCAGATTTATCCTGGCATTTAATTTGCATGATACTAAACAGCAATTAAGTGTAAGAACTGGGGATTCATGCTAGAGCATGGATTAGAAGTAGCATGAAGGTTTTAGGCAATGGATGGTTAAATCTCACACTGTTTTCCTTGTTGTCTGTGGGATTCTCTGCTAACTGCAAATGTGTGTTTTGCTTTCTCGCGTTTTTATCCAGAAACAAATCTATCCCTAGTACTATAGTAAAAATATTTCTAAAGCATACCAGGAAAAAAAATAATTCTATGGGGTGTACTTCTAGACATTGAACAATAAAGCACATGCTGCAGAATTCCAAATGCATTTTCACTTTTCTTTTTAAAATTCTGATTTAATAATTTATACTCTGTAGGCATGCAGCCCTAGAGAATTCTAGCCCTGGGCACTGTAACTCTGCATATAGCCAAGTAAATGGTTTTCATGTGATTTTCCATGGGGAAATAATTTCAAATTTTCTTCCTTTTGACACCCAGAAAAATTCTTTTTCTCCCTCTGTTGCATACTTGGATAATACAATTAAAGGATATAAAATGTCTTAGCACCATACTGATATACTGATTAATTCTTAATAGGAACAAAATGGATTTATCCAAGATGTCTATTTTAAATTAAGTCAAAAATATTTATTGGTAGGTGGTCTGGGTTATTTTTACTCACTACTGGAAGAAGCTAATTCTATTTAAATAAGAGTACATTTTGGAATCATCTTCAAACTAACACTACACTATGCAATTATAAACTTAGCTTTGTAAAATATATTGATATGCTATATTAATGCACCATGCAGATATATAATATGCTAATGTTTATATTATTTATTTATTCCTTCCATAATAGCTTAAGGTTCAGATTTTGTTATTTGCCAGACCGCAGTAGTTTCCTGGTAAATGCTTCACTTATTTGCAACAAAAACAGCCCTTGAGTGTAGTGTTGCTGATTCCTGTGATGGAAGTGCTCCCAGCATGACTGACTTAGAGCAACTAAAGTAGAATCACGGATCCCAAAGTCAGGAAGAAATGCACATCACTGATTTTGTTTTGTGCTGGCAATAGCCTGCTCTAGCATATTCTGCTTATGTTTTTTTCTGGGTTATAATCATACAACTTTAATGCTGGAGCATAGGTTAAAATAAAAAATAAAAATATTTCATTTTGAGTGGCTATTATGAACCAGTTTTAATTCAACATGTTAGAGGCCTCTCTCCAGCACTTTATTGATGTTTTCATTTATTTATTACCAATTTTTACACTGTAATAATAGCTTTCTAAAGGGAAAGGCGTTTTGATTTTTTAAATTCTTATTGATTCTTGTTGAGTCAAATGGAAAATCAAAGACTGGAGATATAGTTCAGTGGTGTGGATGTTGTCCAGCATGTGTGATGCTATACATTCAAGCCCTAAGACACTAAAAGAGTAAATAGAAAGGAAACTCAACTACAATTAGTATATTACAGCTGATTAAAAAATTACAAAATGTAGAGGTTCCTGAGAAGAAAATATATATTTATACCTATAATTAACAAGCCTTCATGCTTCTAAGCCTGAATATTAAATTAAAATGCATTGGCTAATTCTAACAATAACAATTTCTACCTGTAGTAACAGTTATATTTGATTTAAATGTAGTTTATGAAGTATGGAGCCTCCAAGATTGCAAGGGTCAACAGTAATAGTAAATTTATCTAGAGGGTTTATGCAATGGGAAGAACTTAAGGCATGCATATTATTCCCAAATTTCACTCTTATAATGACCTTTAAGTATGTCCCAGTTGACCTCTCCATTTTAGGAGCTAGCCACTGTTCCGAAGTCTTCACTAACTTGTTGAAGTTAGCAATAAATCAGTGCTACCTTTGAGTCTTTAGACTTTTTTATTTGAGGTTCTCAGATCTTAATCTACAATCTGTCTTCTGATTATAATTTTGTCATTTCAGAATAGTGTCAGTTCTAGAAAGTTCATACTGCCACTAAAATAATTTTCTATGAGCATATACAAGATTAGAAATTAAGATAGATTTTAAAGTATAAGATGCTCTGCTCTTGATAGTAGGCTATCCTCAAAGAGTTATAGAGTTGCTCTCAAGGCATGACTATGTTTATTGGCAGTTGTAAAGAAAAGGGTCATAAGTCAGCATTTTTTTTAACTTCTCAGAAATTTACTCAGTGGCTACGAGTAGACAAAGACTGGTAATGTTTTCCTTTTTAGATAAATCCAAATTTTGTTTTTTGTCATATAAAATCACATAATTATACCTTTTATATGTTACTGATTGTTGGTTTTTTCATATTGTATAGCAGTATGTGATAATTTATGCAATCATTTGATGTGATGTTTGCAACTTATTATATTGCTACCGCTAAGTGCTGATGTGAACTTTGATAAGGAATGGCTATGTTAACACTATGACCACACAGAGTTGCTAGGAGTAAACATGATTACCCATGAAAAACTGTTGAGAATATACCAGCCACATAGCCACCATTCAACAGATTCCAAGTTTCAAGTTTCATTATAAGCAATTTTAAAGAAACAGAAGGAAAGGAAGAATAAAATTTTAACATTTTAGAAGCTAAATAATAGATTGTTGACCATATATAGACATTAGCTCGGAATAGAATATAATAAAGTTTTTTTTTATTTAGGGGTAAACTCACTGCACATGTTTTTACATCTGTTTATATAGTACGTGTTGCCACACTCAGAGTATGCCAGTATCTTGAAGGCTATTGTCTGAACTAGTTCCCACAGCACCTCTCCCTTTTGTCTTAGTAAGAGAGTTCTAAGCCTAATACAAAACTATATACAATAAGAACAAATATCAAGTATGAAAATTAGAATTACAACCAGAAAAAGCAATATTAAGCAAGAAACATATATATATATTTTAATCATCATTCTATCCTAAGGAGTCTAAGTCTTCTCTTAGAAATGGTTTGGCTAAGTCTTGAGAGGAAAGTAACTACGACTATCTAGTTATTAACCCCATTGTAGACCTGAGAAAGGAAATAATATTACTTGAGTAAACAGGAAGTGCAATCAAGCAACTTCCAAAATGTGCAATAANAAACTATATACAATAAGAACAAATATCAAGTATGAAAATTAGAATTACAACCAGAAAAAGCAATATTAAGCAAGAAACATATATATATATTTTAATCATCATTCTATCCTAAGGAGTCTAAGTCTTCTCTTAGAAATGGTTTGGCTAAGTCTTGAGAGGAAAGTAACTACGACTATCTAGTTATTAACCCCATTGTAGACCTGAGAAAGGAAATAATATTACTTGAGTAAACAGGAAGTGCAATCAAGCAACTTCCAAAATGTGCAATAAATGACAGAGACAACTGGCTACCAGGGAAATCACCCAACATCTCATTTGTAACATTGGAGCAACCAACTTTGGCTAAAACCTAGAGTAACTAACTGACCATTTTTAGAGGCAGGAAAAAAATTTAAAAACATCTTACTATGTCTTGGCAAGGTATGGCAGTCTTTTTCTTTCTTTCCTTTTTTTTTTTTGTATTTTGCTTGTCTAGTCTGCACACCACACATTTTGTTAGTGGTCAAGGCATGGGCCGTTCTTTGCCCAGAGACCAGTTTTGCCAAGAAGAAAACAAGCTCTAAGTGGAGTCTCTGGTACCCAACATTCTCTTGGGAATAGATCGGTGTTGCCAGGAGTAATCATGTCTCATGTCAACAGAGCCCTAAGTTGTTTAAATGCCATATCCTACAGTTCTTTGAAGTCATTGAAGATTTCCTATCTATGCAGAATACAATCTCTATGTTTCTAAAGAACCTAATTAGTCTAACTATAAGTATGACAAACATGGATGATTATTGACCTATAATTTTTAATACCTATATAGCTTAAAGACTAAGGCTTCATATTAGAATATTATACAATCTTTAAACAATGTGCAGCAAATGAGAACAATGACCTCAAAATGTAATCAGTGTATAAGTATTTTGATTAGAGGTATGTATAATGCAATATGATAAATATAACTCAAAATTGTATCAATATACAAAATATCTTAAGCAGAGATAGAAATATGCATGTATACAATATGACAATATAACTTTGCATCAGTATACAAATATTGTAAACAGAAATAGGAGCATATTTAATATAACAAATATAATTTAAATTTGTATCTATATCCAAGAATCTATATCAATGTAAATTGTCTATAAATAATAGCTCGCAAGTAGTTACTCTTTTACTCACTATTCTTGTTAGTGAGAGACCTTCTGGGCTGGTCCTGGAAGGTGTGGAGTTGGGATTCACGTGGGGTGCCAGATGTAGACAATTACAATAAAGTAGTACCACACTAGCTCAGAATGGAGTATAATAAAGGGTTTTTTTATTTAGGGGTAGACTCACAGATCAACAGCCCTCTGAACGATTGGGGAACAGGAACAGAATCCAGCAGCCAAGAGGCTGCACACGTTTTTTTACAACCCTTTCATATAGTACATGTGGCCACGCCCAGAGTGGTCCAGTATCTTAAAGGCTATTGGCTGAAGAGGTTCCCACAGCAACCATATTGTATTGTTCCATAGTACAGCGTATGGATTTCAATGGCTGGGTTGAGTGAGTCCTTGGAGATTCGAAAGAGCCCCTCTTGTTTTCCAGTGAGGACATTATCAGATTGTAAACACTCTTTGCGGATGGATTCGAACATGAATAGACTGTTAGGAGGCGATGAAACTGTGGAAAGGGGCATGCGGGTCACGTGGGTCACATCTTCGAAGGCCTTTTTTTTNNNNTTTAATCTTAGCGCTTCCCCTTTCCACTTTGCGTTCTGGTTGTAATGAGATGTACCGTTCTGGTATCCCATGCCTTTGCATCCCGCAATGGAAAGAAATCTCTAAAATAATGAACAAAATAAATCCTGTCTCTCTTGTGCTGTCTCAGCCAGGGACTTAGGCCACTGTGACAAGGCTTCGCAGTAGAGGACAGAAGCTGCGCTTGACTCTGATCACGTCAAGGTGAACTACAAAGTTAAAGCTGAAGATCAGGTCCAGCTGAGAAGACGATCCAAGAAACATAATAAAATCTGGCCAAGGCAGGAATATTTGAAACAGGGCACAGAAAATATTTCCTCCTCAAATTATTTCTTCTCCCAAATTAGCCAGTGGCCAGTTCTCCTGAGAAAATAAGCCTTGTTAATTCTTTATTCACTTTTATTGTTACGCTAAATCACCTCACTTCCTGATTTCTAACTAGAAATCATTTCTTTCCTATTTGAAGAGTACATTTCATGATAGCAACTATATTTTACTTATTAGTTGTTCCTCTAAAATGTCATTTAGGAAATTCTTCAGCGGAGTGATGGAATCAGAAATGCACGGGAAACAATAGATGGTGATCAATGTAAGTATTTGATCATTAATGGGAATCAATGGAATAATCAGTATTGCCTTTATTTTTATTTACTTCTTTGGAAGGAAGGGCTCACATTATATGTAGCTCTAGGTAGCCTGAAATTCTCAGTGTAGACTAGGTGGCCCTTGAACTTGCCAAGGATCTTCTTGTCTCTGGCTCCCAAGTACTGGGATTAGAGGTGTAGGCTCCTACATGTGGCTGATTTTTTTTTTACTTTATTTCTAAATCCCAGACAAAATCATTTTTAAAACCCAATACCCTATTCTGGTTTCTAGAGTGCATTGCTAATGAGTCTCCTACAAATCATTGTTCCACCGCTATACTCAGTCAATACCCAGCCAACAGTCACAATCTTGTGCTTGTTCTCTCAATTGATTCTGTCCCAGACCCTTGCCACACTCGTACCCAGGCCTGGCTGGGAGTTCCACTCATTCACATGCTTTCTTGGTGAGTCTGAAGATGGTACCAGAATAAAAGCTAAACATAGAGAACAAGGAAAGGGTATTGAAAACTGTAAGAGATAAAGCACTGATCATATAGAAAGGAAAACTCATCAGAATAACATCTGTGTTTTTAATGGAAACTTTGAAAGCCAGCGAGTTTGGGGCAATGTGCTGCAAATTCGAAGAAACAAAAGACTACATTACCTATCAAAATAATTTGCCATAATTGCAGGAGAAAGTAAACTTTTCATGGTATTAATAGCCTAAAAAATCTAATGCCCTCTAAACCAGTTCCAGAAAGAACACTGGAAACAGTACTTCAGATGTTTCCCAATGTATAGGCGATCCAGACAAAACAAATGAGAAAAGTTAGAATGAAATGACTCCATACATCAAACAGACTTAATGACATCTACTAATATTCCATCTAAACACCATTCTACTTTGTAACTCATGTAAGTTTCTTAATGACAGATCACAGGCTGGGAACTAAAACAAAATCTCAACAAATGTAGGAAAACTATTCTACCAGACCATAATGAAATGAAGCTAAAAATGAATAACAAAAGAATCTCTAGAAATTACACAAACTCATGGAGCGAAATAGCATAGTACTAAATGATAAATGAGTCAAAGAAGAAATTAAGAAGGAAACATTCATGGAAATAACACAACACACCAAAACCTCTGGGACAGATGAAAAGCAATCCTGAAAGAGAAACTTATAGCTCTGCATGCTAATGTCAAAAAAATCACAAAAAGCACAATAAACATTTTCATGATGTACCTCAGGAATTTGTAAAAACAAGAACAAACCAAGCCAAATTCAGTAGATACGAAAAACTAATAAAAACCATGGCAGATATTAAACAAGAAGAATAGGACAAAGACTCAGTGAATCTAAGAACTGATTCTTTGAAAACATTAAACAAAACTGACAAGAACTTTCACTGAATTAACACCTCTCTGGGAGTTGTTAATCAGGGGAATAAAGGACTTTCAAAACAATGTCATTTTCTTCGCTTGTCTCCTCATCCCAGAACTAATAAGACCCTACTGCTGAAGATACCATATGCTTCGGTCACAGGACTAGCAGTCACCAAACCAGGACTCACCTGGAAGCCTCCTCCCTGAGAACTAGTTCTTATTGCACCTGAAGGTGTTTCACAAGCTTTCAAGGACGCAATCAATAGTCTCACCGAGTATTAAGCCTATGACCCCCAACAATGGCAAGATATCCCTAATGGTGCAGTAGTGCCACTTATATTTGAGGATAGCCATTAACTGGCTAATTGGTTTTGAGGTTCAGTCAATAGCAGGAAACTTATGCTTGGTACTGTAAACTAGCAAAGAACCTGTGGCTAGAGAGGTCATGGACCCTGGAAGAAAGCCCAAAAACTACCATTTTCCTAAATCGTTATGGACTCCCACTCTGTCTTAAACAGGTATCCTTACATCTATCTGTAGATGAATGCAGTTTTCACTCCTTGTCAAAGACACTTCTTTTTGCAGCAGTTGGAGACCACTATAAAAAATTCATAACTAGACAAAATGCAAATGCAAAGGTCCGATTGATTGTAAGGTTCCAGGTCCCAATTTGGACATCTATAAAACCACCCATATGCCTAAAGCTCAGGCAACATCAAGGAAGAGGAAATGGAAAGATTATTAGAGCCAGAAATTCAGGATGACTGCTACAATATATGTAGTATCCTTTAGACATGACAGGGATTTTGCATTCATGAACTCCCCATGACTTGGTAACCTTTACAAGACCATAGGGGTCAATATGCCAATGAGGATGGGGAAGACATTATCAAGGCTCCAGCCCTAGAGACACTATACTTAGTCAACAGTTGCTGAGGGATGAAGAATCATTGTACTACAGGGACATACCCCTGATAGATTTCCTTACCCTAAATGATCAGTCATATATACATAATAGTCAACACTAATTGCTCTCAGTAAGATATAATTATAATAATATTATAGAAGAAGAAGTCACGA
Source organism: Bramus lutescens (assembly GCA_001685075.1). NCBI lineage: Eukaryota > Metazoa > Chordata > Mammalia > Rodentia > Cricetidae > Bramus > Bramus lutescens. Next base: position 114,280 of record LOEQ01002851.1, on the reverse strand, counting down.
AGTCTAGAGGGGTTGTTAAGAGGATATCAGGGGAATTAGAGTTGAGAGAATGACTGGTGGACATTGTAAAAATACAGTGCTCTCATATATGAATATTTATGTAAAAGTTAAAATTTAGAAAAAGCCAAACAAAAAACCATCAAACAATGACAACAGCAAAAGACTGCCTATTTTCTTGGAGTTTACATGGGGGGGGGTGTTGGTCGATAGAGTAGGCTGTTAAGAATATATAGTAAGTTCAGAAAGTGGTCAGTTTAGTGGGGAAAGATGAAACCACAGGGTGGGTGGGGCAGTTTGTTGTTTTTGTCAGATGGGGAAACTCACTGGCAGAGTAACGCTTCAAACAAAGTCTTGACAAGGAAGCAAGCTTGCCTTTTGGCTTGTTCACCTCTTAGTGTATCTAGGTACAGCCAGGGATCAACCCAAGGAGAAAGAGAAAACTTCAAACACATGGACGGAAGGAACAAGTACACAGGCATTATCGAAGAAAAATGGCTGTAGACAAAGTTATAGGAGAGGGTGATGTTGTACAAGTAACATGATGTGGAGGCTGAATCAGACTTCACAAAGGACTGGAGATGTGAAGAGTTTGGGTAAGGGATTGCTGGACTGGACCCCTGCACCTGTGAATTGTGTGAATTGTGTATCCATCCCATCTCAGTGTTATTACAGGGAAGAGGAAGTCAGGCTTCCCCTCTTTGAGAAGCCCAGAGAAGTGTGCTGTAGCTTTTACATCTAAAGGGGCCAGGAAAGCATTTATTCTACTCCCATATACCACATCCCAACTGCAGCTTCCTCCTCCACTCCTCCCAGTCCTCTCCAAGCCTCCCCTCTTTCCCAGATCTATTCTTCCTCTGTTTCCCCTCGGACAAGCTTTCTTTCTTTTCCCCAGCATAATATTTTGTTGATTTTTTTTGGAGGGGGATATTTTGTACAATGTACCTTAATTACACTTGCTTCCCACTCCTCCCAGATATATCCTTGTGCCCCCACAAACTATACAAAGTCAATTTGTGTTGCTCATATACTCATTGGAGCCTGATCAAACTCTCAGTGTCCAGCCCCTTAAGAAAACTGAGATCTCCCTCCCACCCCCGCTACAAACAATCAAGAGCTATACTTCAGCATCTTTATCACTATTTTTATGGACTCTCTTCAATGGATTCCTGTCTGAACCATTTCCTTGATCTTTTTACTATTTTTTTTTTTGTGTGTGTGTGTGTGTGTGTGTGTTAGGAAGAGGTTGTTACAGAAGGTTACAACATCTCTCATTCTCAATTATGAGTCTGAAGTCATCTATATCACTGCAAAAGAAGCTTCCTTGCCTATAACAGCCAATGGCAGCAGGTATCATGGACTTCCACATGGCCTCCCATGGCAGCAGGAACCTTGGACATGAACACAATCCCTGGTGGTGGCACAGACCACTGACCTCAACATGGTTTCCAGCAGCAGGCATTGATCAAGGATATCAACAGGGTCTCTAGTAGCAGCGCAATCATGGACACCAACTAGTTCTCCTTTGGCTGCTCTGATCAAAAGTTTTCCAAAGGAAACACTCTAAGGAAACAGAGGTTTGAGGCCAGGGGTTAGCTCAAATCTGCTTAACGCTCAGATGTGCTCATGGGAATTTCAAGGCCTTCTGGGGTATTATAGGGTATTATGCTTGCTTGAGAAGTCGCTCAGAGATCACACTAGGTGAGGGGGATGTGACATAGAATTAGATGAGCAGGGGATGTGGAGACCAGTTCTAGAAGTTAGCTTTTCTCTGAGAGAGGAGAGATGGCATTTGAAAGGTTTGAGAAAAGGAATTCTGCAATTCCCTTTCCACTTCTGAGGGACTCTAGTGATTACTGAGGCTAAAGGATTCTAGGTGAGAGGGAGCTGTGGCTTCATGAGACCACTTAAAACTTAACACCGTGACCCAGAGACCCAGAGACCAGGTATGAAGATAAAGAAGTTGGTATGAGTGAGAAATGATTGAATTCTTGTGTGCTTAATTGTAGGCAGAGTTTTCCTGTCCTGACCACCTGGTCCCAAATAAACACACAGAGGCTTATATTAATTACAAATGCTCCGACAATAGCTAAGTCTTACATTTAAATGAACCCATATTTCTAGTTGTGTTTTACCACATGGTTCATGGTTTGTAACCTCATTTTCTACATGTCCTGCTTGCTCCAGGGCTAGCTGGCATCTCTCCTTGACTCTTCTACTCTCCTTCCCATCATTCTCTCTGCCTCAGGCCATCTCACCCAGTCTCTTCTTGCCCTTTTGGCCAATCAGTTTTTATTTTTAAATTAACAATGAGCATAATCCACAGCACTTAATAGTATAGTCAAAGCTTTTCTCATGGAATTGCTGAGGAAGCAAGAGCTTTAGTTTGAAGAAAGGGAAGAGCGGAGACTGTGGGGAGAGTACGGAGTTGGTTTGGAGCTGTGTTCAGTTGTAAGTACATCCAAGTAGGGAGGAGGAGACAGTTTAGAAGGTACAGTGCTTGCCTTGCAAATATAGGACCAGAGTTTGAACTCAGGGAAATGCTACAAACCTGAAAAACAAACAAAACAACAACAACAACAATAAAATCCTTGCTGTGGTAGCACATGCTTGTAATCCCAGTGGGTTGGAGACAAGGGGATGCTTAAGGCTTGCTGGCCAGCTAGCCTAGCCTACTCCATGAGTTTCAGGGGAGCTAGAAGGTCC
>LOEQ01002851.1:74393-96390 GCA_001685075.1 Bramus lutescens | reverse complement strand
ACCTTGGACTTCCCACAGGGCAGGGAACCCTGACTGCTATTTGGACTGGAGAGGCAGGGGGAGGGGGAGGGGGCAGAGGGAGAGGGAAATGGGAGGAGGGGAGGAGGGGGAAATTTTTAATTAAAAAAATCAGAGTTGGGTAAGATTGGTTTGGAGAGAAGGAACAATCACTTAATAAGCAAAATAAAGCATAGTTATTTCCCCTACAAAATTCTGTTTAGTTTCAGGGATGGTACTGAAATTATAATTACAAAGAAATGTGAAATCCTTTCCAAGTGTTCTCTGGATCTTTTGTCTAACTAACCAAGAGTGACAAAAGGAGAAAACAGCAGGGCTCTATAGACATGTGGTAGACCACGTCTTCATGAATAGTCTGTATTATTGCAGGTTATTTAAGTGTACTTGGGACTAAATAATGAATATAAAAAATTAAAGTTGCAATAGTTTTACATAGCAATGTGCCCATTTCTCATTCTGTTTATCTTGTGTGTCAGAGCACTGCAATCGTCTGGGTAGAAGGTGAGACATAAAAATACATAAAGTAAGCTAAGCACCTTTGATTAAGAAAGGAATAGTGAACATATGCTTGCAATTCTTCTCCATGCATGAAAGCCTCAGTGTGGTTTCTGTTTATTGTATCGACCGAAATGTTATGCAGTTGGCTGTCATCTGGAGAGTCAGTTGGTGTAGCACACAAATGACTTGCTTTCTCATTTCCCACAGGCAATATTTGTAATGGCATGATTATGTGTCCAAAATTCAAGATAAGCAAGAGAGAAGGGGAAGGGGAGCTATTGCAACAGGAGCCACCAATTTCATTGTCAAGTGTTCTTCATTTAGATAACAAGATTGCATATATATAATATATAATATAACATAATACAATATAATATAACACATATAAAGGGTTATAAAATAAATAGATCAAAATTATTCTAAACTTTGAGAAACATAATTCATCTCAGAGATTTAACAGAATTGGTGCACTGTGAGAAGATGAAAGACAAGGTAGACCAGTTAGCTACAAAGTGCACAATCCATTTCTCCAGTGCTGTACGATGAGGTGTTGAAGCTATGTTATGAGTGCAATTTTATTTGCAATCTATCTATGACAATATAAAACACAGATGTTAGCAACTGAGTCTGAAACGAAAAGACTCTTCAAAGGCTTTCTTCTTTAGTTCAAGCAGTTTATTCAGATTATTGTTTTGACATTTTAAAAATATCTTGAGAATGAAATTGACCACCAATGTACCTTTAACTACTTCAAAGAAAATATCTTCTACTTCTGAACCTTGTAAGTGGGAAACTTTGGATAAAGCATTTTAATATTTCTGAGCCCTAGTTTCTTTTGTAAAATGAAGATGAGAAAAGCAAAGGTGATAGATAATTGTTCGAAACTCCAACTTACCCACCATGTCCTAGGAAAATACCTATTTTTAAATGTTTTTGTAATTCTATTATTATTCTTATTAACATTATAACTAGTGATAGAAGCCATTGTTATATATTGTTAAGTACCTCCATTATTTTTTTGTAGCCAAGTGTGTACTTTTGACTAAAAGCAGTACTTGTCTTTCTGGCCCATGTGTTTTGCCTGAAGGAGCAGCAAGCTGGAGAAAATAACCGCTCTAATAGGGAAAGTGAGCAGGAAGTTGTTTGGCAACTGTTCTATGTAATGCCAACATGTCGGCAGGCAGCTTTCTGTCTCCAGATTGAACTCACCTGCTGAGTGGTGTTCATGTGGGCCAATTTGGTTTGCATGTCTGATGCAACACATTTGGGATCAAGTATAAATTTAAAATTCAAATTTCCATCCTCAAGAAATAATTATGACAATGAAATAACCATTTGTATTATTACACATTAGCCATCACCTGGCAAATCATTTAAAAATGATGCTTGACCCAAGTGAATGTTGAGGAATATGTTACAATATTCTTATTGTTGGTTCAACACTTGGGAATTTGAACTTTGAGCACTGAAAAATAATGAATGATTCCCAATTTATTCATATTAACTCCCAGGATATTGCAAGTGCTTTATGGGCAGTCTGTGAATGACTTGTAGAGGCTTTTTGATCTCTCTGATTAATAACACACTTGGGAAATACCTAGGAAAAGTAGAAAGTTGGGACACACAACAATGTGGCAAGGTGGAAGTAATTTGGAAGAACTTTGTCAGGTTTTGGCTAGATTGTTTCAACTAATTGGTGATCTGTTTCCTGAAATGTCAAATAACTGTGACATATTGAAATGATGTGCTTGGCTTTAGCCACTTGCAAGTGAAGTTCCAGGGCTCTAGTGTGTCTCATGTGCCAGGGCTGTGACTAATATACGCTTTTATTGCTGCTGGGGAATTAGGTCATTCTTTGCTTATCTCTTTTTGGTAATTAAAAAAAATGTCTTCCCACTCAGTATTCATAAGGTAGGATTTTTTTCTCTCTATTTCTGAATATATAGGAACTATATAGTGATATTTATTGCGTTAAAATTTGCACAGCTGATCTAGAAATCTAGAATTTGCAAAGTAATTTGATAGTTTTTGGGGAGTCAAGAGTGCCTTGGCTAAGTGACTAAGGAATCAACAGATATAAAATATGTGAGTGGTATTTAAACCCACTAGAATTGTGGCAATAGTGTTATACTGTGGAAGCAAGCTAATGTAACAGGTGGTCCATCAGTAAGTCTGAATAACTGCCCCATATTCTAACTCACCTCTCTGGCTCTGCACAAATTCATTTTATTCCTTCTAGTTAAAGCTCCTTCTCTAATACAAATATGATCACATCAATTTGTTGCTTAAATCTTTTAGTGGGTCTATGTACCTCCTGTACACTACTCACTATGTTTCCAGGTGTCTCTCCTGCCTTTGGCTGGCGACTTTGCTTCTACTTGACATCTTAAAAATACCCCATAGAACATCTGCTGCCTTTTTCCTGGCTAGATTCATTGTCCACTTAACTTTCAATAGTAAAAATTATACTACAAATGACCAAATACTACGTGCTGCATTTTGCCTACAAGTAGACAGACATTTAAATTAAGCCACATTAATGACCACTGTTGCTAGGATATATGATGCTAGCTTTGGTGTCTTGTCCATGGCTTAGAAGTAGATTTTGTGTCTTCCCATGGATGACTTCCATAATTCTTTCTTTTGTCTCTTCATCCACACTAGCACACAGTTATAATGCTGATGTTGCTTATTATTCACGACTCTGAAAAATATCTCAGTGACTTGACTCAAGGTACAGTGTTACTCAGTTCCATCCTACCAATGTCCTGTAGGAAAACAGACTTAGTGTTCCTAGGAAACTTACTGTATTTTAAAAAGGGAAGTGTGTGTCTTGATTTTGATGAAGAATAAAAATGCAAATGTTTAAACTATGGGATTATTCCAGATGTTTAGTCATTTGGGCCCAAATGATTCAAGTGTGTCTTTCCCAGATTATGTGAAAAAAATCTAGTACTACATATTGTGACTTAAAAAGGGAAAAATAAGGAAGACTTTAAGTCCAATGATGATCTGGGGTTCTATAAGGAAGCAGGCTGAGCAAACCATGAGGCACAAGTCAGTAAACAGTCCTCATGGCTTTTGTATCAGCTCCTGTCTCTTGGTTCCTGCCCACTGTGATTTCCTATTTCAGTCTCTCTCAATAGACCATGATTGAGGAAATAGTCAAAAATCATTTTCCTCCACAAGCTGCTTTTGGTCATGGTGTTTACCATGCAGTAGAAACCCTAAGACAGTAACTAATATAGAATTGCTAACATGGAAGTGGGGTGTTGTGATAAATATGACCAGGTGACTTTTATGCTTTTCAACTATCCTGTGGGAGAATTTGGCACACTGGGCAAGAAAATCCCTTGAATGGTAGAAGCAGAGCAGAATGGGCCATTTTGTTGAGAATTTGGAGGGTAAGAATGGTAAGACATTGGACAGTAGAGGCCTTGCTTTTGAGTTTTCAGAGAGTAACCAAACTCAATCAGAAATAGAACTAGGGAACATTCATGTGGTATTTTGTCAAAGAAAATAACTGTGTCCTCAGAAGTTGAAACATTAAATTTAAGGGAACTGGAGGAATTCCACGTAAGTCAGTTGATGATGGATATGGTATAACTCTTTTCTTTACAGAATTGACAATATAGTCAACAGAAAACTTTATGTATGGGATTTCATTTTAAATTCACTGTGTGCATGTGTGGCTCTGCATGTGAGTATGTGTGTGTGCCAATAGAATGCAAAAACTTCAAATCTCCTTGGATCTGGAGTCACAGATGCCCACAGATCCCAAATAGGATGCTGTGCACTGAACTCAAGTCCTCTGGAAGCGTGATACCCTTAACCACTGACCTCCATAAGGTTTGTTTATTTTGTTTTAAATTTACACAGAGAGATATTACTTTGAGAAGGAGCTTTGGGCTTTTGAGTAGTATTGACACGATTACAGGCTATGATAATTTTAAAGGATGAACTACATTTGGCATTATGAGGTAGCCATGAACTTATGAGGGTTAGTGAGCACAACGTGGTGGTATGAACGACAAATGTCCCAAATAGGCTCATATATTTGAACACTTGTTCACCAGTTGGAGGGGCTGCTTGGGAAAAGTTGTGGGAGTTGTAGTAGTTGGAGTTTTGCTGAGGAAACAAGTCCCGAGAGACTGGGATTCTAAGGGTTAGAGCCTGAACATGTTTCCTGTTCTCTCTCCATGGTTTTTATATGCAGATGATAATATCATCAGTCAGCCTCAGGTTTCTGTTTCCACACCTTCCTTGTGTGGTGTCATGCATTCTCCATCCCTAAATAACTGTAAGACAGAACTCTTCTTTCCAAATCAATCAATCAATCAATCAATCAATCAATCAATCAATCAATCAATTCTTGGTGCCAATTGATTTTAAAATTAAATGACAATTTTTAACACTTCTAATAAAAAATTGTAATTTTTATTATATAATGAAAGTGGGTGATTTAGATCCGATTAATTAGAAGTAGTAAGATATGTGAGGAACCATTACTGACTAGTAACTTATGCCATTTACCTTATGGCTCAGGGGTTAAGAGCACTGCCTGGTCTTCCAAAGGTCCTGAGTTCAGTTCCCAGCAACCACATGGTGTTTCACAAGCATCTGTAATGAGATACGGTGCCCTCTTAAGAAAGAGATCTGGTTGTCATCTTCATCAGTTTAAACCATGAAACCCAATATGGACAAGTTCAACAAAAGCATCATATACGGGCTGCCCGTGCATGCTTCAGCATTGCCAGGGCATAAATTTGGTTAGTCTTTTGGATCAAACTTTTACATTTATACAAGCCCCTAATCACTGGGTTTTAGTTGTTGTATCTGTTTGTTTGTTTATATAATGGAGCTCTTATGTTAGACAATGTTACAGAGGCCTCTGAACAAGCTATGAATTGTAACTGTGCTAATCTATTGAAAACTAATTTATGTCCACTTTTTTTCTGAGTTAGGCTCTTTTTATAACTGTTTTAGTCAGGTCTCATGAGAAAGCTCCCTCTTCATCAGGAATCTTATCATACATGAATAAGATTCTCCTCTTACCTGCTTCTATTCTACACCATCTGCTTCTACTTAACAGTCACGAATACTCTCTCTGCTATTAGCTCGAATGTAGGAGTCCTGTAAGTTCTGCTGCATTTTTCAGGTAAGTTTTAGCTAAAGTTGATTACCTAAAGATTTCTAAACCTGTTTCTTTCCCTTTTATTGATATCAATATATGATATATTTATTCTTCACTGTGAATTCCTTTGTTCTGCTAACCTTGATCCTAAGAAAGAAAGAAAGAAAGAAAGAAAGAAAGAAAGAAAGAAAGAAAGATCTTCTACTAAGTTGCTTCTTCATATTTCCCTCTTGGTTCCTCTCAAGTTAAAGTTTGCACATGCTGGTCATCTCTTTAACTGTAGTTTGGCCATATAACAGAAAAATACAACCATGGTCATCATTGCCATGAAGAGTCTAAGCTAAGTAAGCCAATGAAAGCATAACAGGGTTGTGAGGTAGCCACTAGGATTTCTATTACTGACTGGTAAGAAAGAAGTGCGGAAGACCATGAAGGCAGAAATTCTTGCAACATCTTACTAAAGTATTCATTTGCTTTGACGGATTCATGGAGATGATTAATAGTTCCTAATAGTTGTATCTGTATTTGCAATAGTTGCTTATTTACCAACCTAGAATAAGATTTGGAGTTTATTTTATTGTTTCTTTTCTCCTTCTAGAACAAGTCAGGAAGGAACCAAGGTGAAAAAAGTTCCGAGAAAGTCATCAAACATATACGTATATCCCAACCAAAAACTTCAGCAGCAATAGCCAAAGTGTGACTTTTGGGGGGCTATGAAATAACCCTGTGCTCTAGCTTATCAATTCTGTTTATGTAGAACTTGCACTATGGGATGGTTTGTGAGCTGGGAAAGGGGCTGGAGATTTAAACACATACACACAGACAGAGACACGGGCACATGGGTCATCTTTGAACCAAGAATATCCCCTTCAGCTTATATAGGGAGCCTTGATTGATAGCCACGCCCCAGCCAAACCCACCAGAAACCACTTCCCTGCCATCAGGAACTCCTAAGGGTCTCCTGCTCAGAGCAGCTGCAAGCATAACAAGTTATTGGCAAGCAAGTCAGGGTCTGGGAGGCCACAACCCCCAACAGCTCCCCTTTTTCTATATAATTAGACCTATGTTCTGGACTGGCATGGGCATAGCACAAATATGATAGCAATAAGGTGGAAAATGCCCTAGGGAACATGCTGATGCTGACTACAAGATAGTCACAGCAGCCATCTGGCTGAAGGCAACCCCTGGAGTGGCCACAACAGCCACAGTGATCCTAAAATCTCTCTCAGCCAGGGCAGCTCCACCGGGCCAGGCACCTACTGGGACAGGGAGACGCGCCGCAAGTGCCCTCTCCGCTGCCATTCTTGCGAAGCTCTGCTCCAGCTGCTGCCTCTCCACTCGTAGGGACTCAGGAAAGAGGGCTCGTGCTTGGAAATCATGGAAAGGGCCCAAGCTCGCCACCTGCTTGCTGCTCATCTCCCCGCTCTTGGGCCCACAATGGCGGACAGGCTCCCGAGCCCCACTTCCCCCAGTAAACAATCATTTAGGGAATTGGGGCATTTTTCTCTCAACTACTTCTTGTTGTTAGTTGGGTAAAGTATTTTTTGGGGGCCTTCACGGCAGCCTTCAGAGGGTCTTGGTGTATCAAGCTACATTAGTCTAGAAGAAATCCACAGGTTCTTATCCTCTGTGGAAACCAAAGCAGAACCTCTTCCAAAGCAACAAATCCTTAGACCCAGATGTTAAAGTCAAGAATCAAATGTCTCTCTCCAGTCTAACGACCTAAAGAAAGCACAATATACATAATCCAAATTCTCTGCATGTTCCATCTTTATGTGGCTTATTATTGTTTTACTCCTTTTAATCCCACTGTCTATACACTGTACTCTTGCCTCTTTAAAAGCTTACTCTTTTTCTTCCATTCTTTTTGAGGCCTTCAATTCACTGTCCCGCCTCCTCTTTGTTACTTTCCTGCTGGCCAGCTTTCTGGAGGGTATCCCTCAGAGAGAGTCTCTAGTTTCTGATCTCTGCAGTGCCTCCTGGAGCTGCTATCCGGCAAGAGCCTGGGGATTGAAACACATACACCCATCTTCAGTCCGCCCTCACCATTACTGTGGGCAATCTCTCATTGCTTCCCTAGTTCCTGATCTTGCTGGGGCCTCCACTTGTAATGTCAGTGCTACCCTGTGTATTATGGTCCCGTAGCACCTGTACTACATATACTATGGTACTACACCTGTAGCATACCACCTACACTCTAGCCTTGGGCAAGGGCCTGGAGATTTAAACACACAAAGACAGCGAGACATGGGACATGGGTCATCCTTGAACCAATAATAAGCCCCCTTTATTGTATTTCAGGGCAGTTTATATAGAGATCCTTAACTGATAGCCACATCCCAGCCAAACCCACCAGAGACCACTCCCTTGCCATCAGGAACTCCTGAGGGTCTCCTGCTCAGAGCAGCTGCAAACACAGGAAAACAGGTTGTTTTGCTCAGAGCATCTGCAAGCATAACAAGTTGTTTACAAGAAATTCAGGGTCTGGGGTCCACAGCCCTCAACATGTTTAGTTACTATTCTGCTACTTTTGAATCCCAAAATGGTTGATTGATTTTGCTACTGTGGTGAGTGGGAAAAACAAAACAAAACAAAACAAAACAAAACAAAACAAAACTAGAAATAAACTTCTGTAGCCAAGAAGACTTTAACTCTGGGAAACAGGTCATTGCTGTGAAGATTTCCATTGATTCTGTTACTGTCTTTGTTTTTTTGATGGAACTGATAGCCAACTTTTGGCTCTCATCACAGTTTATCCAAACACATCAAGGAGCCGTCTAGTCTTAGTCATATAGTAAAGGTCTGCAGATGTTTTCCTTAATTCCTACAACCACCACTTAGTTTTTCTGATGCAGTTATAAAGAATCATGCTAAGCTTGGTAAAGAAAAACCCAGCTGAAAAAATCCTTTCCATAGTTCCTCTGAAGCTTTTATAAAGTCCTCTTTTAGTGAGAATAATGTCCAGAGAGCTTTCTAGAAGATATTCTAACAGCCACATGCATGGTCATACAACATGGCACAAAAGCCTTTCCAGGGCTTCTCAGGAAATACAGTATTTATACAATTCACTGCCATCGCTTGTCAGTCTTTCCTTGTACAATTTGTGTTATTAAGATCTTGCCTATTTTCAGAACATCGACGTAGGCACTTTTCTATCACTAGTAAACATTCTGGGCATTCTTTGAGCACACTCAGAAAGGAATAATTTCCTGTTCCATGAAGTCATTATATGGGACAGATACATACAGCTTTGAGAAATGACATAATTAATGTACCAGAGAACCTGCTACTTCTGAAATAAAACATTGTGAACATTTTAACGTTTTGGTATCAGTGAAATAACTGATACCTTTTGAAGGTCCTGTTTTTAGAACTGTACTAGAATGTAGAGTAAAAATTAGAGACTGGGAAAGCTAATTACTTTGTTCATTCCCTTTATTCTACCATATAGTGTACTGTGCTGTCCTAGCCCCAAAGATACCTCATCACTCGACCATTATTAATTGATTTTTTAGGTTGTTTTGCTATAGAATAGATAATTCACCAAATCCATATTCAGTTCCAGAGATGGAAGAGTGAAATTTACTTGCTTTCTATTTAGACATTTTTTCAATGTTTTAAACATCTACGCAATTAGGTATCAAAACCACATTTTAACTTTAAAATAACCAATAAAGTTTAGAATGTAACTCATGATGAGGAGAAATATGGACTCTTGGTTTATAAGACCAAGGATTCACACTGCTGGTAACATTTAAACTTAATGTTGGTATTCTGATGATAAAGAAGTGTTTTTTTTTATGTGCGAACAAAGCCCCATGTGTTTTCAGGTTTAATGTTTCTTTCCCCTTATTTCCCTCTTTTCTCTCTCCCTCTTCCTTTAGCATGCAAATCAATGTTCCCCAATGATCTTTCAGTGGATTTTCTCTTCTGCAAGGCAGAGGCCTTAATCAAATTTGCTTGTTTTTCCGTCTTGCTCTACTCTCCATAGAGGCAAGTTCTCTGCAACAATTGTCAGATGGCTAGTATTGACAATGGATGTATACAGAGTGTCTGGGAACAGGCTCAAAAGTCACAGGACTTCGTATTGAATAGCATCTGCTGGGTGAGTTCATGATGGAGACAAAAGGGAAATGTGCTTCTCAAGGCAGGACAGCAGCATTACTGGGTGCTCATGTCATTACAGGTCACATCTCATGAGCATTGGTGGTATTCAGATGTAAATATCCCATAAAATCTTGAAGGATATTTTTTTAATCTTTAAAAGGGCTTACTGGAAACCTCTCCAGGCATTTATTTATTGCTTAATATTTCAAGTGAGGTTCAACTTCATATGATATCCCTGAGAAGTGGAAGGCAGGGTCTAGAACTGGGCACTTATGCTCTGTTCCCTAATATACTTCCCCGCCTCATTTTCTTCTGTTAACTATTTGTAGATAGAATGTTTTATGGATTTGGGGTAAATACTATCATAATATTGCTGTTTTGTGTTTGCTTATGGTAGACGTATGATCAATCCTCTGACCACAATGTGTTTTGATATAAAGTCTGGGGACACCTCACACATATGACAAGGTTTATAAGTCATATACTGAGACTTTCTGGGGGAGAACCAGACATATATTTATATCAACCTGGAATTGCTTGGACACATGGTACCAATGGTTTCGTTTGTATTTTGATGTTGTCTATTGTGTAGGGAGGTTTTTTTTTTGTGTGTGTGTGTGTATTTTCACTGATATCAAGAGTTCTCTGCTGTCCCCCAGAGCCCTTAATTGAAGTTCTATGGTGGAGTCATAGCTGTGTATTCTGCTCTGCCGTTTTTTTTCTACTATTGTCTACCTATCTAGCTTTCCTGCCCCAGACCTACGTGTCATTTTCTCTCCTTTAGTAGTGCCTGTATCATTCCTTTAATCTGGCCATCCTCTTCTAACTCCTTACCTTCATGGCCTTTTGACCTTTTGTCTCCTGGATTGTCCTAGTTTATTTAGAGGGGTTCCCAACATGCAGATTGGTTCCCAATATGCTTCTAGGCACATATCACCCCTTTTCAACATAGCTCTGTTTTCCTCACTGTGTGGTCAGGAGTTGTTGCAGGAGTGCATTGATCAGTGATTCACATTTTGCTGAATCATGCTTTCCCTTCTGTATTCCATCCCATGCTTTGCAGTCTCTGCCATTTCACCAGACTTCAGCATTGAAAATAGACTTGTAGGACCGTAACCATGACAATGGTCCTTAGTAGTCAAGTTACCTGGATAAGAACAGATATTGAAGAAAATGAAACCATAGCAATTGGTCACCTTGAAATAGTTGAGGTCTTTCTGGCTTTGAAAAATCCGCATTTTCAGTGAGTTTTGGGAATACAATCCTCTTTGAAATGAAATTGGAGGAAAGAACAAGAAGATTGTTTAACAAGAATGCTACTTTTAAGGAATTATTATAGAGAGGGAGAGAAATGTAAGAAAATAAAGGGAGGATTAGAGAGAGGAGAGAGGGAGAGAGAGAGAGAGAGAGAGAGAGAGAGAGAATCCTCTGCTGCAATGGTAGTGGTTTTGAGTAATAAGTAATAAAAGAAGGATGTGATTCATAGCACAGGTGGAAGGGTTGACCTTAGAGAGGAGCATGAATCATTCGTCCACTGCAATAGTCTGGAAGGAGGGAGAAACAGGGAAATAGGGACAGATGGTGGTTTTGTGGTAAACACTAGAGGAATTCTCTCCTGATTACTTCCATTTTCGCAGTGAAATTTAAAGAAAACCACTAGTGTATACTTACCCAGAAGGTGCATAGTTTATGCGATCATTTGAGCTAAAGCTTTCCCAGCTCTCCTCTTTGAAGGTCAGAATTCTTAGTATTAGAAGTTGTTTCACATAACGCAGGGGAGATGGACTTGAATCATTTGGGCCCAAATGAGGGATGACTAATGCCTGAACACCTGGAGCAGTCCTGAAGTTTAAACATTTACATTTTTATTATTGAAATAATTGGGCATTGTTCATCAAAATCAGAGCACATTCTTCTCTTTAAAAAAAAGTTGCCCAGGTTGCTTAGTAACACCAGGTCTGTATTTCTACAGCATATCAGTAGAATGGATTTGAATAACACTGTCCTTTTGGACAAGTCCCGGCAGTGTCTCTTTGTCTCTAGTACACTCATTGTTATCGTATCAGTGGCTTGGATAATTCCCTTGTATTAGTTTTCCCCACATCTACAAAATAAATTGAGACAAAGGCTTTGTCTGCTGCCATTCAGGAGTTATTTATGGTGTGAATCTTCTAAATGGTGGCTGCAGGGCAGTGCGGAGGTCTCTAGCTCAATGACTATTTGCAGTTCTTCCTTTTCAAAAGAACTAAATGACTAGAGGCTGTTCCCAAGAGGATGCCTCTCATAGTTGGGTTGCAATTCATGTAAGAAACTGTCCCATGATACTACTTTCCTTCGGAACATCTAAGGAGATGTCTTAACTCTGTCAGTATGCTATTGTTTGGAAATAGAGTGTTTTCAAATAAAATTGTCAATATATATTGAGATGGGTTGTTACTGGGTTAGCATGAAGTCCAAGTATCACAGTTAATAGTCTTTTAATAGTGACATGGAGATACAGAGAACTAAATACCCTTTGAAGGGAGAAGGTCATAAGACAGATGGAAGAAAATTGGATGGATGAAACCCCGTGTAGCTGACAACAACCAGAAACTGAGGCAAGGCAGAGAACTAATCTCCCCAAGGGCCTTTAAGGAAATCTTGATTGAAGCTATATTAATTTTAGAATTCTAACTTTTAGAACTATGACAATAAACTTCTGTTTTTATGGCTTACAGCTTGTCATAATTTTTAGGGCAACCCTAGCAAATTAATACAGGGTCATGCATACCAAATTATCTTTCTTGTGCTCTCCAAGATACCTCAGAAATATTTGCACTTGGTATTTGTATTTCAGCTTCTTATTTGAAAGAAGAAGAATATTCTTGTTTGGGGAAGCAGCCTGCATTTGATTGTGCAGATTGCCTTTTATCAATGCTGAAGTCATTTAACTCCTTAGGCAATCTAGACTCATTCTTTTTTTCCTCCATTGAAATCAGTACATGTCTGTAGGGCCCACATTACACACTTTCAGATTTCTGAAAAGGGAAGCACTCTGGAGTGGTTTCTACATTTTGAACTGTATAGCATATCATTATACTACCTAGGGGCTGAGGGTGTAGGTATTCTATTGTAGCATATTTATGAAAGACTAAGAGTTGATTGTACTTATTGTTTTTAGTGGATAGAGACACTGACAAAGAACAAATTAGTTATTCAATAGAAACTAAACAGATAGCAAACACAGTGACATTTAAATTAGGCCTCAAAGTATTTTATGAGATAAAGAACTTGGATGTGAAAAAGATGTCATTTTAGTGAGAAAAAGAGATGTTTATAAAAATGTGTTAAAAGCCTTTGTGTGCTGGTTATATTTTTGTTTCAAAGGTTGGACATATCCAATAATAGCAGCACATTCATTCAGATAACTTGAAGCATCACTTCTAAGAAAGAAATAAGGTGAAACAAAGAGTGGATATAAATGTTATAACAAAAGATTTGCTACAAGCAAACTCCATAATCGAGGAGAGATCCTCGCTCTTCAGTGAGAAATGTATGGTTTCAATTTCTCATGCATAATCACAAATTCATGATACAATCGGAAAGTAAATCACGCAAAAATAAATGCATTAAATGCTGAGCTTTGTAAAATCAGTTACATGATTAATTACATGACAAAGATATGAGCATTTTATTAATTTAACATTTTGGTAACTAGAAAATTAATTATAAGATGAAAGTCTCTCTTCCAAATGAATGACTCCTTTAAAATATTTAATAATCTTCATCTCACTAAAATACATTCTACTGTTTAAAAAATCTGAATAATTAAACTGTTAGAAAGATTGCAAAACTACATATTTTTATTATTTTTATAGAGGAATATATTAAATTAAATATTGCATGTTTAAGCATATGAATGTCTAAAAATAAGGGAAAAATTATTCTCTAGAATCCAAAGTTGATTTTCTAGAAAAAGTAATCAAGTGACAGATATATTAATTTTGGGAATGGCAAGAATACATATTTTTCAGAGATGTGTTAATATCCAGGTTAAAGTAATAAAGTATTAGTATAGTACAAAGCTAAATCTTTTCATAATTAAAAACTCTTTATTTCTTTATTTTTACAGGGAGATTTTATTGTAAAGTCAAGTAGACTCTGTATTAGTTTCACATCATTCTAACATAATACGGAAGGTCGGAAACCATCTTATAAAGAAAGGATGTTCTGTTGTACATTTGAATTTAAACAGGCTGCTGTCCATTCCATGATCGAGCAGGAACATTGCTTTCAGGTTTCTGGAAAGGTGAACGGTGGTACTGTTGGAGAGCAGATTGCGGAAGAAATTCTTCTAGAGACCAGAGCCTATGCAAGTGGGGACTGAGATCCAAAAACCTCCTTCAAGGGAATTCTGTCCAGCTTCCTGAAGACAGACAGTTGGATTCCATTCCTTAAAGGTTCTATATCCTATCTTTAGCAAATGTTTTTTGGGGGACATTAACATCAGAGCCAAAGAGGCTGTTCCTGCTACCAACTGTGCAGGCAGGAAGCAATTGAAGAACCTAAGAGAATTTTTCACCTGCAGCAAGGCTGATTGTGATCACTCACAACCCAATATAGATAGAGATTCACTAATAATTACAATATTGTAATAAATAACAAATACCTTCATCTCTGTAGCATGACCATATAAATCAGAACCAGTCAACTCCATTTAGGAAGGTCACCTTTAGTAATTGCAATATGTATTATTTTTTTTGACATACCACAAACATAAAGGCAATAGTTAACAAGAAAGTATTTAACTTAGCTAGGTTTGGTAGCTACTACCTGTAAACACCACACTTTGGAGGCTGAGGCAAAATGTTCACCTCAAGTTCCCGGGTAGCCTTGGCTACAGAGTGAGACCTTATCTCAAACAGCTAAGAAAAAAGAAGAATAAAAACGAAAAAAAAATCATTCAAAAGAAACTATTTTATTTTCTTATTTGTCACAAAGTGAGTTGAATATTTCCGAATGCCTGTTATGTTATCCATATCAAAGTTTTAGTACAGAACAGTTTCTGTAGATGCACGGTGGGAATAAATGAACATTTCTACATAAGATAATTTGCTTTTCTTGGTTCCAAGACAGGAGTACAGCTTGGCTAAACGGAGAAGCTTTGCTTCTTCCTTTCTGTTGATTTGATAGGTTAGCCCCTTGCCAGTGTATTCATTATTTTCTTAATGGAGTCATGCCAGGACTCACAGTTCTACTCTTTGCACCTCAAGTATTGGAAAAGACACCTCAATTTCCATTTGCTCTTCATGTCACTTCCCCTGATGTTAGCCTTTCCTATAGGCAGGGTACATTTTTCAAAATTAAGAAGTTGACATTGGTACACTTTTATCAACTAAGATTTTTACTTCAATAGTATGTCACTCCTTCCCCGAAACTCTTGTCCATGTTCCAGGATCCACTCTTGAATACCATTTTGCAATTAGTGGTGCATTGATTTAATGTCAAATCATGTCTTTGTACTGGTTAGAGATAATACAATTTTTCTCTCCTCTCCCTTTATATTCATTTCCTCTTTCTACCTCATTACAATAAAATTACTGTGATTTTTTTCAGAGACTTTGATTTTTTTTTCTGTAGAACAGCTGAATAGATTCATAGCTTGGCAGAATTTGGGGGATATAAGTTCTTTCTCTTAAATGTAAAGTCAGAGAGAAATCTTTAGGAGGGGGACAATAAGATCATAGACTCTTCTAAAGTTCATAAGACAATTGAACATCATAAGATCCAGCAGAAGAAATTACTTTACCTCTAAATTTCCAGAAAATTCTTTTGTACTTCAAAGTTGGAAGGAAATTGATCTGATTGCTGACCTCCAATTCGCAGTCTCCACAGAGATTGAATTTCTGTTTGTAGAAAGTCAAAGTGAAATAATTTAAGAAGCACATGATCAGAGCTGGAGAAAGCCCAGTGAAAAAATATCTGACAGAATACTGGAATCTTTCACATCGGACTTGCTGCATTGCCTCAGACTTATGACTTGTGAATGCCATAAATATTAGCCAGATGTGGACTGACAATCTCTAATTTTCTCAAAATTATTGAGCACCATTTAATTTTAGTAGTTTGCAAATTAATTGTTCAACTTCACTTCTTTGTGATTTATAATCCATAATGAGTTGTTAAAAAAGTGAGTGTTCCTACAATTTTTCACTTTTTCTAAGATAAGCATTATATTATCATATTTTTCACACAACCAGCTTCCATTTATTAATTTTGTTAGCATTCTTTATAAAAATAAGGAAATGGTATGTACATTAACATGAATGCATTATATAATGGAATTGGTAGGAAAATAATAGGTCCCTTCCTTTCTCTCTAGCTCCATTCCTCAAAGGCAAACTATCAGAATAATTTATATTTGGCTCCTCTGATATCTACCCTTGTCAATATCAACACTATGTTTGCAATATTTTACAAACAACTTATCAATTTTACTCTGGCAATTATGGAAATTACTCTATGTCCTTCTACCTATAGTATGTTGAGTCTTTGTTCACCTACCTGATTGTGATGACTATTATTTTTATTTTCCAACTTGCTATGTCTTATATTATTCTAAATGTGCCTCATTAAAGGGCACACTCCTTGTTCTTTGATTTTTTACTGTGTTTTACCTACCTATGTACAATAAGGTTGTTACAACAGCATTTTTCCTCCTACTTAGTTCTCTAAATTCTATTAGTGAGGCCTGGTTTTATGTTGCTGAAGGTAGCATCACTTACAATTATCTTTCATAATTTATTCAGTGTTTAATATAAAACCAGCATATAGTATTTACATATATTTACAAAGTCACTTTTATTTATTGTTAAATTCTGCAGGAATACTAAGATTTTAATTTTATCTTTATAGAACTGAACTAAAGATCCCTACTTTTCAAAAAGCTAAATTTCCTTTGATTGACAGTTTAGTGCTTGCATCTTACAGTTTTATTCAGAAATTGGCTAAAATGTTTATTGAATATCCATTTTATCATAGGCACAATTTTACGAGCTAAAGTTACAGTCATGAATAAAACAAATGGAAATAATCTCTATCTCCATGAAATAAGAAGTGGTCATGGAAGGTGAGAGAAGAATGGATTTACAGCTTTCCTTTGTCTTCTGTGTGCCTGTCATCCTTAAGGCTCGCACCTGCTCATAAAAACACTGAGAAAATGTGCAGCCTGTGCTAAAGCAGCTGAGCATGAGTGCATTTCAGACGACTTCCTTTTCTAGTCTTCATTTTTAACTGCTACGTTTGGAATTTATCTTTTGGAAAGATTTTGCAATGTTTTTCTGATGATGACCTTTACCACAACTGAAACTGGAATTGCAGACGTTTATGAGGCACCTATTTAGGTGCTGGGAACTGAACCCGTGTCCTCTGGAAGTGCAGCCAGTGCTCCTAGCCCCTGAACCTTCTCCAACCCTGAAAAGTCATTTCTTAGACTTTATAAATAACCTTAATAATAATGCCTATGGATATTACACAGCAGCTCTCCTAGGAGGCTGTTGAAGGGAGAGGGCCTGTTTGTTCTTCCTGGCTGCCTGGCTAGTTTGGCCCCGAAATAACCACACAGAAACTGATTAATTAAAATACTGCTTGGCCATTAGTTCTAACTTCTTATTGCCTAACTCTTACATATTAGTTTAACCCATCTCCATTAATCTGTGTATCACGACATGGCAGTGACTTACCGGAGATTCTAACTGGCATCCATCTCAGGCAGAGGATCCATGGCTTCTCACTCACTCTGCTTTCTTCTTCCCAGTATTCAGTCCTGTCTACTCTGCCTACCTAAGTCCTGTCCTATCAGACCCAAAGCAGTTTCTTTATTCATTAACCAATGAAAACAACACATGAACAGAAGAACCTCCTACACCAGGTATAGTGGCAGGGTTCTTATGTCAGCTTCCCAGACTCTACCCATCACCTGTTCGAACATGAATCTGTTTACTCCTATGAAGACTTTGCAGATGTATAAAGGTCATGTCAATTGACTTTAAATAAAAAGTATTCTTGGTAAACTGTGAAGACCCCACAAAACCGTTGAAAGACAGGAGCAGAACTGATATCTCTTCTAAAAAGAATTTTCACCAAGAATTGGTTGGAGCTTGCACTTTTGCCAGAGATTTTCTAGGCTGTCTTTCTGTACTGTGACCTCAGATCCCACGATTGTGTTAACCAATTCCTTTCAATTGATCATCATCTAGTGACTATTTATCACCTACACTTTATCAATCTGCCTGCCTTTCATCTTCCTATATTCTGTCTCTAATATTATGACTTCACTTTACTGAAGTAGAAAGTTGTTCCATGATTGGACTGCATGGAAGGATTTTTTTCAAGTTTTAATGTTTATTCATTCATTTGTTCTTTACATATTTTGTGGCTTTATTTGTATTATTTTATCTTCATTTATTGGGGTTTATCCAGGTATAATATGAGATAAAGCTAGATCTTTATTTTTTGTTCAACAATGCTTAATACATCTCAAAAGTGAATATGACTGGGAATTCTTTTCTGAATTTTTTAGCTTTTTGCCTATGCATTCCTCTGGTATCATGCTTCATGCTACTATGAATTTCAAAACTTTATAACATTTTAATATCTAGTAAGGCTCTTTCCACACAATTGCTGTCATTTAGTAAGATTTTTCTTACTAGTTTTTATATTTTTTATTCTTTTCCAAGTAATTTCAAATTACATATTTTCACTAAAATATGAAAGTGAATGATTTTATTAAGACTGTATGAAATTTATAAACCCAAGGAAAACTGTGTCATTGTGAATTTAAATTTTCCTAATTAGAAATGTGAAAAACAGTAAGATTTGTTTAAGCCTGCTTGTGAACTTCTAGCTTTTTCTTGTGGAAATTTTGTGCATTTCTTGTTTTGTTCTTTTGTAGTAATTATTGTATTGTTTCTCTATTACAATTTTAACACTGGCTTTCTTGACAGATTTTCTTATTTTGTTCTTTGTATAAATTAAATATGATTATTTGCTATTATTATTTAGATACCCAAATACCAAATATTTGTAGAGGATATATGTATATTAATTTCTGTGTGGAGTTTTGACACATGCTTTCGCTCTATGGTCTAGGCTGGACTTGCCTTCCTAGGGATCCTCCTGTCTCAGCCTGAGTGTTTGATTATAAGTAAGAGTCACTCACCATGTCTGGCTTGTAGTTCTTCTCTTAAGTTTTAGGCTACATAATAACTGAAACTTCAAGTAATTGTAGTCTATACCTTCTTTTACTTAAAGAAATATATCCAGTTTTCATTTATATTTGTGCATTGTCTAATTCTCAGGTAGAAAGTTACATTGCCATCTTACTATAGAACTGGTTTTGAATGGCATCAGTCTAAGTTCCTAAAATGTTTCTTCATCTGCTACACGACTGTAAGGAAGTATCTATCAGCTCTTGTTTTGTTGAGTTTATGCATTTAAAGGGAAAAAGCAAGTACTAAACAAGATCTGTAAAATATTTTTTCAGACTCAAAACATTTGATCATCCTTGAAGATGAATTCTATTGGTAGTTTTTCTGTTGTTGTATGTCGTTGAAACCTATAGCAAACCCTGCTTGGTTATGAGCAAGAAACTCTCAAAAGTCTCTGGTTATTTTGTCTTTATGTTCACGAATGAGAAGTAACTGTGGGCATCTTTGAAATTCAGGTGTGTAAGTGACAGATTTTGTGATTTTGTTGTTGTGGTGTCAATTCTCCCATCTCCATCACAGGAAGGACCATAATTGGTCATGCTCTTCACAGTGACTGTGTATCTGTCTCTTTTGGTGACTTCATTAGCAGTTATGACATGTGCTCTTCATTGATTGAAAATTATAAGGATAACCACCTTTCCAGGCTACAACATAGAAGATGTCCTTGGTATGGCATGCTCCTTCAACCTGCCTCTTCCTCAGAGAAGGAGCATAAAACCATGGACCATGTAAGTAGACATAGTTTTCTAGAACATTGTAGGCAAGGGACAAGTCATCTTAAAAACCAGTAAAAAAGAAGTGTTTGGTACTATACTATACTTTTTCTAAGAGTATCTCTACAGGCACATCATCATTTCTGCTAGCATGATAATCACAGTTAGCTTGTCAATTATTCCTTAATAAAGCAATTGATTTCTATTATATCTCAGAAAACATAAGTCGAGAGGTTTTGAACTGTGGCTCACAAACCTTTGAGGGTTGAATGACACTTTCTCAGGCGTCACCTAAGACCACCAGAAAACACAGATGTTTACGTAACAATTCAGAACAGTAGCACAATTGCAATTATGAAGTAGCAACAAAAATAATTTTACGGTTGGGGGTCACCATGACATGAAGAACTGTATCAAAGAATGGAAGCATCAAGAAGGTTGAGAACCATTTCACTGAAATATTTTCTTCTTTTTTATTGTAGTCTAGGACAGACTAAGTTACTCTGTAACTTTTTCTTGTTAGTTCATCTGGAATTTACATTTAACATTTTGTTGGGTTTTTCTGTGTAGGCCTGGCTGTCCTGCAACTCACTCTGTAGAGCAGGCTGACCTTGAATTTACAGAGATCCACCTGCCTCCGCCTCCTCAATGCTGGGATTAAACATGTGTGCCAACACCACTCAGCTATATGTTTATCATTTTTAAAATTAAAATTTTAATTATCTTATTTACTTAGCGTGTGTGTTTGTGTGTGTGTGTGTGTGTGTGTGTGTGTGCATCTCTCTTCTGCTACCTTGTGGCATCTGGGGATCAAACACAAGTTGCCTAGCCTCCACTCAAGTGCCTCTACCTGCTGAATGATCCTGTCAGCCTTTTTTCAAATAATTTTAAAAATTACTGTTATGTGGGAAAAATTTTCATGTTAGACATTCTACTATTTACCATTAATTCTGGCATACTCTATTTTCTAATTTAATTATTCATTTATTTTAAATTTTCATGAAAAGTGATACTGATTTGCTACACATGATTTAATTCACTTTCGGTCTTCCCATAAACTATTAAAATTTGTATTTGTATTGGCACAGAAACTGTGTGACTCATTCAAACTTAGCAACTAAATGAAAAACATCAACTCTTAAGAGAAAATATTTGAGTAAAAATGCAGTGTTATTTTCATCACTACATACAAGCAATATATTTTCCAAGTGCTAAGATAGCCCTCCAACTATGTGAAGACCAAGTTTCTTAAGGGAACATAGCCTGCTTGTGTCTTTTCATCCAAGTACAAGATATCTACCATAAAAAAGTAGAAAATCTCATTAGGAAGGTTAAAACTGGTTGTGTGTGATAAATATGGTAACCATCCCTTTATTATCACTGTGGAAAAACAAATACAGTGGTTAAATCAGAGATAAACTTAGAGCCCAGCCAGTGGTCTGAGTGATAAAGGAATATTGATTAATCGCCTCCATTTTAATCAATAACTTGAAGCCTGATAGAAACTCTGCTGCTAAAGTTTGTGGGCAACATAAAGTTAGGCGACATATCTGATAGACTGAATGATAAAATGGGAAGTCAAAGCGACAGCAGCGGTTTAGAAAGCTGACATTAGCTTGAATGTAGTGGGAAGCAATGGTGTCCTACGTGGAAATGAAATTACTACAGTATAGGATGAGGCTGCAAGCTTTTGTTCTCAATAAGAACAGATTTTTTTTATGGTTTATGTCTTTTAAGGAGCTAACTGGAAACGTGTCTGAATGGTCACATACTTAGTGCATCCCGCACCCCTGTGTTTTACTTAGTGGTTCTCTTGCTGCGAAGAAACACCATGGCTAAAAGATACTTGAGGATGAAAGGGTTTATTTGTCTTACATATCCTCAATCACAGTCCACTGAAGGTAGCCAAGGCAGAAACTCGAACTGAAAGGGAACCGGGAGGCACTAGCTGATTCAGAGGCCATGGAGGAGTGCTACTGATTGGCTTGCTCTACATGGCTTTACAAAGCTTAGCCTGCTTTCTCATGGAATCCAGGGCCATGAACTCAGAAATGTCCCCACCCAGAATGGATTGGGCCCTCTCCTATCAATCATTAAAATAAATACTCTACAGACTTGCAAAGAGCCAGATCTTATGAAGGCATTTTTTTTTTTAAATTGAAGTTCTCTTCTCTCAGGTGACTTTAGGTTGTGTCAAGTTGGCATAAAATTATCTAAAAAATCCTGGGTTTAGTCCTCACCACAACTCTCTCTCTCTCTCTCTCTCTCTCTCTCTCTCT
>LOEQ01002851.1:27425-42140 GCA_001685075.1 Bramus lutescens | reverse complement strand
CATCTAGGGCTAGGAAGCTTTGCATACAAATAGACTAGGGTCCAAAAAAGCCAGTGCATGCAGTCGAAACAAGTCCCAGTGCCTTTATCAATGGCTTCTCAGTCAGCCCCCATTGTCAGCCACATTCAGAGAGTCCTGTTTGATCTCATGCTTGTTCAGTCCTGGTCCAGCTGGATTTGGTGAGCTCCCATTAGAAGAGGCACACTGTCTCAGTGGGTGAACCAATCCCTCCTGGTCCTGACTTCTTTTTAAGACAAGGTCTGCTGTGTCCCTATGGCTGACCCCAAACCACTCCTGCTACAGCCTAGTTATTTCCAGCATTATAAAGAATAATAAAAGTCAAAGGTTTCACTGGATCCACCAACTCTGTATAGTTGTTCTTTATAGTTTTATACCTGAATAACATAGTTAAAGTCTTCCAAAGAGCAGGCTAAAGATGGATGAGAGAGGTGTAAATAGTAGAGGGAGAGTGGGCACTGGAAAATAGCATTTTGTGCCCATTATCCAAGTCCATGGCTGATCCCTAGCATATAAACTCAGATTCAGTTTCCAGAACTTACTTTTCAAGGGAACCTCAATATCTAGATTTTAACTGTAGTATCTTAGATGCTATTTTCTGTTACTGTTTGTTTTTACCTCAAACCCTAGAAATACCACTCTTTGGCATATAACCAAAGGATGCTCAACCATACTGCAAGAACATTTATTCAGGTATGTTCATAGCAGCATTATTTGTAATAGCCAGAACCTGTAAACAACCTAGATACCCCTCAATCAAAAAATGTATAAAGAAAATGTCATACACAATGGAGTATTACACAGTGGTTAAAATGACAACATCTTAAAATTTGCACACAAATGTGTGGAACTAGAAAAAACATTCTGAATGAGGTAACTAAAACCTAGAAAGATGAACATGGTATGAACTCACTCTTAAATGTATACATACTAGCTGTAAACCATAGGATAACGAGCCCGTAGTGCATGATCCTAGAGAAGCTAACTAACAAGGAGAACCTAAGAGACACATATATTTCTGACTTTTTTAAAACTTAAATTATCTTGTCTACTTTTTACCTCTGGGCTTTTATCTTTCTCTATTTTATAAACCTTTATTTACTTCTTACTCTGTGGTTTGCTATATAGCTGAGTAACTGGCCCCTGGTATCTTCCTCTCTTCTTCTTTTCATTTCTCAATATCTCTTCCCAGATTTCCACCTATTTATTTTTTTCTGCCTGCCAGCCCCTCCTATCCTTTCTCCTGCCTAGCTATTGGTCATTCAGCTCTTTATTATGTATTTTAGGCAGCAAAGTCACACAGCTTCACAGAGTTAAACAAATGCAACATAAAAGAATGCACCACATCTTTGTATCATTAAAAGAAATATCCCACAGCATAAACAAATCTAACACATCTTCAATTAATATTCCACAAAGACTTTCTACTGATGAATACCACTTAATAAAAAGCAAACACATTCATATGTATTGAGGATTTCTGTTGGTGGAGTCTGGGGAGAGCACCCTGGTAAAGTGCTTCCTGTTTAGGCCTGGAGACTTGATCTTGAAACTCAAGCACCTGTATAAAGACCAGGCTCAGTGTATTATGTCCTTAACCCCAGCCCTGTGGAGGGGAGGGGAGAAACAGACATATCCTGGGAGCTTACTGGCCAGATAGTCAATCATTGTGTTCTAGGATCAGGATCAGGGAGAGACCACCTCAGAAACATAGGTGGGCTGGTAGTGGAAAATTTATCCCAAATTAATCTCTGATTTCCACAGGTACAGGAATGCGCACAATCACCCCATACAGATGACCCACATCTCTTTGCCCTACAATTAGAAAGAAGATTTTCAGAGACTATCAGTCTATCATCTGGCTGGTACAATGCCAAACAGAAGTCAGCTTGGATTAGTTCACTAGTTAAAGGTATATTGTCACTATCTTTTCTTTCTAATTCACAAAACAGTCATTAACAGAGCCCCGCACATGCAATCCATATTGTTGTTGCTAAGTGTACTTTGATCTAAATACTGAAAGCGTAAAAGGGACAGCCTTCAATACTCCAGGTCCCTCCTTTAAAGAGGAGGTGTGATCATGGGCTCTGATGTTCAGTTATTCTCAGTGCCGCCTTCTTATCCTCTTTTTCGTCTATAGTTCCTTAGATACCAATACTTATTGTCATTCCTGCCCCTAATCCTTACCTCACTGTTCTTTCCTCCTTGCCTTTCTCCTGTTCGTGTTTGCTCTCTTCCTCTTACTTCTCGTCTCCTCTCCCTTCTCCCCCTTTTCCGTCTTTACTTATTGTTACTTTATGAAATTAATCCTGATGGGTGTCATAAAATTCATTACTTCAACTTCCATTCATATAATAGTGACTTCTAAATGTATTTCCGCTCAAATTTATTTTTTTAGTTTCTAAATTTACAATGGCCCATTATATGTCTATATTTAGACATTATGCAAGCGGGACTGTATGACTACATACATTTACATTTTCTGTTATAAATCTAAATGGCTCACAGTCCAGTTTAGTCAGGGCTGAGGGATTTCCAAGGGCAGAGAGCTTTTAGTACTGATATTGGTTTAAGAAATTAAAGAAAAAGAAACAGTAACAATAGCAGCAATAACAAAAACATGCTGGTTACTTTAACCCCTTTTAATTTTATTCTTTTTCTCTGATTTTAGGTTAATGGAATTTCCAAGTCAACACTTCAAGTCAGAAAACTTAAACCTCTGAGAACTATGGCCATCAGAACCTCTGGGTGCTAATTGAAAATTAAGATTCCAAACACACCGCTAATTTTACACTAATTAAAAACATCTGAGGATGGGGCATTTAAATTTGCATTTTAATAAGTTTCCCAGGAAATCATTAAATCACCTATGGTTTAAAATCTTTGCTTTATTCCTCTTGTTCTGCCCAAACAATCAATTAATTAAAGTTACCATTGCTTCCATTCCCTTCCTGCTATTCTTACGCACACCCTCTGGAGTGGGCTTTCATCATTTAAAATTCATGTAAGGATAGTTGGTTTCTGTCCTCCTTCAAATTCTAGAGTAATGCTTTCTGAAATTATGTAAGTCTAAAAGTGCAAAATGGACTTGTATTCAAATTTTCTCAGCCATTCTCTACAGCTTTCATAGTTAAAAACAAAATGTTTTGCATGTCAAATTTATTTATTTAGATTTACTTTATAATCTATAATCATCTCAGTGCTTTTGTACAATCCTGTGCATCACTGAGTCCTGCTGCTAATTCACCTATCTTGTGTAGCTCGGGATAGATTCAGATCTAATGTAAAACCCAGGTACCAGCAACTCAGTCTCAACTTTTGGCAAGCTAAGTGTTTTTAAAGGTGAGTTAGGTGATTCAATTCTCTCTCTTCTACCCAGACCCAGTCCTTCAGTACAGCAGGCATGTGCATGAAAGGAGGCCTTGGATCCTGTGGACCTGAGACTTGGAGCAACTGTGACGCTCATACTTGCTAATAAAACCCACGTGGAAGAGATATAAAGCCAACAACGGTCGCTGATAACGTCCTTGGAAACCCTAGATTAATTCTGGCCAGTTAACCTGCTGAATTTAGCTAATATACCTCAATTTTAAATCTTCTAAATTTACCCGTGACTCTGAAAACTAAGATCACTGTCAATCTTATTGGCAATTCCATGTGAAAGTCTGCAAATGAAAGGCATTAGAGCCAAGAGAAGGAACTGAGAGATCAAGAACATTTTCCCCCTTCATCTTAGCTCTTGGCAGCACAGCTTGAGGAACTGGAGATGGCTCAGATCTAATCCTCAGTTTGTCTATTTTTATAATATACTTTAAAAGTACACTTCTTTCTTTTAGCTATGTTTAGATTCAAAGAGAAGTTGAGAGTAAGACATATGGATTTTCCATTTTACCTCCAACCATCACTCACCCACATACATATGACCTCTTCTATTATCAACATTCAGAGATATATTTTTAGTGTGGTCTAATGTACTTATCATACAATATAACATTTAAGTGTAGTATTCCAAAGATTTTTATGAGTTTTATAGTTATAGGTAAATGGAGGAGACAGCAAGTTAGATTGTTTTATTCCCATCCTATATTTCAGTGAGACATTAAGTATATATCAGTTAGCTAATGTAGGTATTATATTAGCCACTTTTCTCATCTTTGTTATGAGATACATGGTAAGAGCAACTCAGTGGGGGAAGGGAATATGTTGGCTCACAGTTCAGAAGAACAGAGTCAATTATTGTGGGGAAGGCATAGCTGTAGGAACATAAGGTAGCTGATTGCACCACCACCTCCAGTTAGAGCGGGGAGCACTGGTGCTCAGCCTGTTTATTCTTTTTCCCTTTCTTCCAGTTCATGATATAGTCCCGTTCAGGGCGTATGTTCCTTCGTCATTTAAACTGCTCTGGAAACACCTTATTAGATATACCTAGAGGTGTATTACAAGGTGACCATAAATCTAATTAAGTTGACAGGGAAGATTAACCATCACCAACACATTATGACTAATTAAACTATCTAGGGACAAAAGAGATGGTTCATTGGGTAAGAATGCATTCTGTGCATGAATGGGGTTCTAAGTGTGGATCCCCAGAATTCACAGACAAAATATCTAGGAGTGGGCATTGAAATTACCTGGCATGAATGAGAAGGAAACACGGAACATGCAACAAACCCACTTAGGAGTTTATTAGAGGGGGCGTGTGCAGGCCTGGGGAATCGGTGTGTAGAAAGAGAGAAAAAGATGGTGCATCCAGCTTTTTAAAAGCTGCCTAGTGCATGCGTACAGGGTGTTGGCATAACTATGTCATACACAGATGACGGGCTCACACATGTGCGCAAGGGCTTAGCTGAGTAATAGTGGATGTAATCAAGCATGCACGCAAGTGCTTAGCTGAGTCCTAGTGGATGTAACCATTCATGTGCACACGCGGGTCACACAGGGGCCCTTTAGCATTCAGGCACCTCCATCCGAGGGCCCATCTGCAAGTGCATGGCTCCAGAACCAGGAAGTATCAGCCTTATATGGCTGAAATCATTACAGGCATGCCTGCTGTTTTCCTCAGATTGGGAAGATGGTGACAGGCATCATAACCTAAAAGCTCTCTGGCCAGTAAGTCTAGCAAAAATTCAAGCTACATGAGACGAGACTCAAGGAAATAAGATAGTTAGGGAGCAGTGCACTGAAATTTTGCTCTTGCCTCCTCTGGTTTATTCAATTTATTTATGTACCATTTTCACCAGGGTCATCTTCTGTGTCATGATTCCTTCCAAAATGCATAGTGTATGTCTGCATCACATCTTCCTGGGCTTCTCTCATTATAATTTTGTTACTTGCTTTGATGCCCTTGAAAATTTTGGGAAGTACTCAGCAGACATTCTATGTGCTCTTTATTGCAATCACGCTGATGTGTTTCTCCCAGTGAAATTTTAGATAGAGGCTTTTAGGAGGCAAGCCACAAAGAAAACATGTCTTTCAGAATATCTTCTCTGACTTGTCATTGTTTATGTTAATCTTGATCACTTAATGGTAGTGTTTCTCAGAGTTATTCTCTGTAAATATGTTTATTCTCCTTGCATTTTTCGATCCAATGTGTGTTTAATTGCATCCTTGGTAAATAGTCACACATGTAGCCTATACTTACATAGTCAGATGATTTCATTCCATTGTGATGGAAGATTGGGTAGAAAAAGCATTTGAAATATCTCTGAAAGTAAATCTGTTTTTTTTCNCACCCACCCACCCATCTATCTATCATCCAATTATTCAATATTTCATCATATTTGTTGAACTCATGGGTATTCTCCTTTTCCTTTAAAGCTGAGTTGTATTGTTTCATAACTTCAGTGGGCGCAAAGAGAATTAAACAATATACAACATTAATTTTACTGCCTAGGATATTCTTGCTCTCTTTACTCGTGGGGAATGTTATCAATTATTCTCTGATTCTCAGTAGACCTGGGTTGCTTTCTGGAATTCCTACCCCATCTGTACCTATCCTAAGTCATTGCTTAAAGCCAGCAGAACCCTTTCCTTTAAAGCTATTAATTCCTTCTCTGTCTCCTTCCTTAGGATGTCTTCTGAATATTGATTTTCCCTCATGAAAATGCATCAGCTTTATTAAATAGATATTAAAATGATTCACAGATCCTCTTTCTCTGTAAAGTCTCTTAATGATTTTAAATCATTGATATTCTAAAAAAGCTGAAAGATCCACCTCATTTATACATTTGCTTAGTAGTGACATGGTTCTTCAAGTAAATATTTCACAAAAATATTTGAACTATTGTCTAATTATAAAAGATGTTTCTAGTTTTCTCTCTCAGTTCAAGCAAGGTGCAGTGTTTCAAAATTCACACTGATTATTTTCACATGTTTAAAGTACTGCATTATCAAAGTTTAACATTCTCCTTTTTATTTCAAAACTTTAGCTTATTTCATTTTCTCAGGGACTTCTAATAAATATAATCATGAAGCTGTAGTCGGTGGGATTTAGCTTCCTGTGACTCATCCCCTATATTAGATTTTATGTTATTTTCACTTGCATTTTATTTCAAGGAGCATCAAAGCCTTTGTAAGTTTGCTGTATATATTTCCCATTGGGAAAAATAATTCATTGAAAGTCGTTCCTGTCCACATGAGCTCTCAACCATGCTTACTTCTTCACTTTGCTTTTAAAGATGCTAGTGCTGATAAGATGCATTTTTATCTTGCACTTCAAATGGATTTAGTGATACATTATTGATCACTATCAAGATCACAAATCTTGATCATAGGTAGCTCTTTATATAATTCATAGATAATACCTATAAGGCAAAGGTGTACCAAATAATATGCTTTTATGTAACCCTAAAAGGTATCTGTGTATGTCAACATGGACTTCTTAAACTTTGTAAATATAGAAAAAATTTAGAATATGAATTTTCAAATCCTGATGATATCTCAGATGACCCTTGAAATATCCTGGCTGTCTATTTCAGGGCCTCTCAAGGAATCATCATAAAATCTTGTTTCCATAAAGAAAGTTCACTATGTCTGCCTTTGCTGGAAGCAGCATTTTTCTCTTTCCTTCATTTTCTTTGTGCCACACATGCATCAATAAGTACTGATGCATATAAGTAATAATGACGTGTAGCCTATGAGAGAATTGCATTATAGTGTGGGTATACACAGGTTATCTAGGAAGTGCTAAGCGCTGCATCAGGGACCTCAGTTTGGTTTCTGGGAAGTAATGGAGAACAGAGTTTATCTGTAAGCATTGATAACATGGCTATTTGAATTCTCAGACTCTTTGAAGTTGATTGTGGCCATGTGGATCCTTTAAAGGTATATGTCAGAATAAAGAAAAAATAATTTTTCATTATGGAAGATAAATTACATATAGAACAGAACTAGGGAAACAATGCACAACTATAAGCACCTTGCTGACCCTGATATAGTCAGGTGACCCTAACATCATTCTTATTCATTCCGGAAAGTTGTCACGAAATGATCTTGTCCACTGCTATGTGACGTCCCAAGGTCAGATTCACCTAACAATTGTCACCGTTTGCCAATGTAGTCTCTTCTACTCTATCAAATGCATCTTGTTGCTAGTGAATAATCTAACACAAGCAGAACTTCACATTTCTACTGAAACCACCATTACAGTCAAAGAAATGACTAAATGCATCCTTATTGAACTGTTTATGTATGACAAACCTAGAACTTATCCAATGTCATCATAATACATTCTCTTTGGTTTGGAATTTTCACACTATATTAATGTAGTTTTTTTTTTTCTTCATGGTAGCATGCTAATATGGGACTTCCAGATTTAGGCAACTCGTAGTCCAGTAAAATTGAAGAAAAGAAATGGAGACAAGTTCGTTTGATGGTTCCAAGTTTTGGCTGAAACAGACACGAACAGTACGTACCACTTATTCCCATAGTGTTTCACAACAAATATATCCTAAACTCAAGGTATGATTTTGCATTTAATAAAACATGAAAATATGCTCTATGAAAAAGAAATCATAGATTATTCCAAGTACCCTCATTAATTTGCAATTTAGAGGAGAGCTCTGTGTTCTTCATGTGGGTGAGTGTGCCAAATCTGCATATGTATCCAGTTACGCCATGCTCCAGTTGTACGAGCATTGTTGATGTTTTTACTACTTCTGACATCATTTTTAATTGTATAAAAGTTAAGTAATTATCTTCTTTGTTTCAAGTATAAGGTTACTAAAAACAACAAGAGTTAAGATGCACAAAAATGTATTGGCTAATAAATATCCTAACAATCTTTAGAATTAAATTAGGAGTCCTAAATGAATCACAAAGCATTTCATTCTACTTTTATAAATGGAAAGAGAGAAAAGAAGCAGTGTTTGCCGAGTAGCACCTGCAAGAACACTGGAAACAGCCTTTTTATTCCCTTTAATTGTCATAACAAACCCCGAGCTTCATCAACATTTTACAGATAAAAACAATGCTCATCAAGTTCAGAGAATTAAACAAGCTCTTTCTATTGTACAGCCAATAAAAAGCAGAACTAGGAATTCGAACCAAAACCTGTCCACCTTTCATTATTTAATGCTCTTCTCCAAAGCTAAAATCAGCATCCCTCGCCCTGTCAAAATATATATTCATTATTTTATTTAGCTCTCAAAAGTTGGAGTTAGCAGACAGAAATAAGGTTACATTCAAGGACAAATTCTGTCAGTGAAGTTTGTAGTTTAGGAATTAAAATCTTGAATTATGTTAAAAAACCCTCCTCTATATTATAATTAACTGTCAAATTAACTTTTGTGATGAATAATTTTATATGATTATTCACATGGACTTCAAGAGGATTCTTACAAGGAAAATTAGGAAATTGTGTGACATTTAAAATAAGGTTTCTACAGTTATTTTCACACTAAAATAAAAGGACAATATTCTCTCAGACACTATTACACTAATTGTGTGATATTTGTACTTTAGAATAATATTTTAGAATGACACTTTAATACTGAGTATAAAAATGGCACGTGGAACTTACTGAATTTTTTAACTGAATTTAGGTATTATTTTCACATTTCTAATAATAAAAATTATATATTTCTAGTCAGGCTCAAAAGCCTGGTTATTTCATCAAATGAGTTTTCCCTTTACAGTGCAAAAAAACCCTGTTTAGTTACAAAATAAGTGTTTCTAGTTCTATGTAAGAAATGCAATGTTTTGTGTAAGTTCTATATAAGAAATTCATTTTATACAGTTTCATAATTTAAAAAACTCGTTATTTTAAAGAATTTTATGTGGGTATAGTGGGTATACAATGAATTGTCTTCATATCTAACACCCATTTCTTTCTTCAACTTCCCCACCTTTTTCTCATCATGTTCCCTTTCCATTTTTTAAAATATCCACCTGAGACCATTTGAAACTCATTGAGTGTTGCCACATGTGCATGGCTGTGGGGCCCATCCACTGAACATGGGGAACCTCGCAGCTGCCACACCCTCAGTAAATGACGGTTCTCCCAGCCTAGCAGTTATCAACTGCCAAGAGCTCATGGGTATAGCGTGGGGCCGGAGAGCATCTGCTTCACCTGTAGTGGGATTTGGTTGCCTCGTCTTCTGTGTGTAGCCAGAGCTGCTATGAGCGGATGATGGTAGCAACCAGGCCATGTCCAGAAGACAGCATTTCACGCATTTACCCTATCCTCTGGCTTTTCACTTCTTCTAATCTTCTGTTTTGGGATACCCCCTTGAGCCTTGGTGATGAGGAAATTACTCTAGATGCCCTGCTTTGTGCTGAGAGCTCAGTCTCCCTTCTCAGCCCTTTTGACCAGTATATGTATCTTTCCATTGTCTCCTGTTCACTGCAAAAGAGAAGCTACTCTGTCCAAAATTGAGAGCCACTGGATTTATGGTACAAGCACAAACATTTAGAAGGCAATTCCACAGCATGCTCACTGAGCAAAATAACAGTAATGGATTCTACCAAAGAGTCTATGACCCTTACAGCTATGGATCTTTTTCACCCGGATTACAGTATCAGGTACAGAATTCCCCCTGTGGAACAAGCCTCAAATTTAGACAGAAAGCTGCTATGGTACCAGTAGCCAGTCTTTCCTAGCAGGCTTAACCCATTTTCCAGCAGTTATCCTGAAGTATTTAAGACCTTTGGTGTCTTTATCTATGTCAGCGGGTATTGCACTTTCAGGATTTATGAAAATTAGCCTAAAGGCATCAAACGTCTGCATCAGTTTGAAACTTGTGTCTGTCTGTCCTTCTGACAACACATGTCGTATCTTCAGCCCTGTGGTTTTAATATTAGTTTCATTAATTAAAACAAAAAAACACAATTGCTTCAGTGCCTTGTAGATCTTTAAATCATAAATACTCAGGATGGAACTCAGAATTTTAGGATGCGTTATTTTTCTGTTGTGTTAAAAGGAGGCATGGGATGGAAACTGTGGAGGTTTGATTGAGAACGGCCCACATTTGTGCATCTATTAGAATGCTTAGTTCCTAGATTATGGACTGTTTGAGAAGGACCTGGAGGTAGTGCCTTGTTGGAGGAGTTGAGTTAGTGGGATGTGGAATTTGAGATTTTAATGTCCCTTCCTTTACATAAGTTGCCTTGGTCACAGTGTCTCCTCACAGCAACTGAACAGTAACTAAGACAGGAATGAGAAGAGAACCATGATCCCATTGTAAAGCATAAAGCAGTTTCGGATGTTGTCCTTTGGGTACTTCCAGGAAGCACCAAGTAAGAGAAAAATCATTCATGTATCTTGTACATTTGCTTTTTATTTTTTGAACATATAATGCATTTAATATAGAGCAAATGCTAGCTCTATCATGAAGGTGACTTTGTATTTAGTATTATAGAAAAGTGTAACATGAGGGCCTGCTTGTTCGGGTTTCTGTCCTGCCCAGTTCCCACAGTTGTCAGGTCCTAAAGAAAATCACACAGAGGTCTCCACAAGTTATAAACTGATTGGCCCATTAGCTCAAGCCTTGTTTTAGCTCTTATAATGTATACCACCAGCCCATTATTCTTATCCATGTTAGACACATGGCTCAGTACCTTTTTCAGCAGGGTAGGCCACATCTTGCTTCTTTGGTGTCTGGACAGAACTGGGGAGTAATGGGCTTCCTCCTTCCCAGAATTCTCCTATTCTCATTGCCCCGCCTCTACTTCCTGACTGGTTGTCCCGTCTGTACTTCCTGCCTGGCTACTGGCCAATCAGTGTTTATTTAAAACATAATTGACAGAATACAGAATTGTCCCACACTGGAAAGGTATTTTTATAATTAACTGAAATTTTCATTTTGCAAGAATCAACTTTTTAGAACAGTTAAAAAAAAAAACCTTGTGAGTGAAATGGCGGTTTTTCAGCATTGTGCCTCTTCGCCACAGGCAGTCCCTGTACTTTGGTGTTAACAGAGAACAATCAGATGTGTGGTAGATATTAAACTAGGTATCTTATTAGCTCTCCATCCTTGCCTCTGAACCACCACTAGCAACATTATTCGGAGCTACAAACCCTGTATCAACTGTTGAAGTGTAACCTTCATTTTGTGGCAATGGCAAATGTCAATATGTTCCTTTTCTTTCCTGCCTTAGCCTTCATGTGTTGATTCAGAAAAATCATTACAAAGCTATATTTGCTCCCCTTTCACGGTTTCTCGGAAACCTAGACAGAGGATCTAGAGATAAGTAGGAAGCAATTTTATTCTTTACTTCCCACTAAGCTTGGCTATTGCTGCTGAAATGGTATGTGACCTCTGGACTGCCAGTCACAGCAGGGTGACTTCAAAGGACAAGGAATTTGGCTAGAGTTAACACTTAATCCTTCAACATTCAGGTTACTTGTGATATGAGAGCAAGCAGATACAAGTGTTATTGACAGAGTGATTTTTCTCCCTTTGTCTTTTTTTCTAGTTCAAATATAAAATTTATTTGAGAATAAGAAACACTATCTTCAAGAAGCATTGTTTCAATGTATCCATATTTTTCTGGCCATTATTATAGATGGCACCAAACACTGTCATCTATAATAGATGCAGTTGGCTTATATCTTTCCTCATGGGGTCTGTGGCAGGTAAGAACCCTATGTTCTTTGTTACAAACATGCAGAAACTTCATTTTCATCTCTCCTTATGAGGTAACTGTAAAATATCAGAGAGATAATTGTTTTTTTATATGTCTATACAAGTCCCAAACATCTCTTGTTTCAAGCATTGATGCTTGTGTATTATGATGACCAATACAATATATGATAGTTAATAGTCCTTAATTGTTTCCTCTGTGCCAAGCATCATATTTGTGTGAGGTGATTTAACTGGGGTATTATGGGATACAGATTCTTGTTTAGTAGGTCTGAGAAGGCCAGAGAACACACATTTCAAATCAGTGTGGGGTGACTATTGTTAGTCAGAGGATGTAAGTAAAAGTGACTTTTTGCATGAGGACTTTTGAACTTAGGGGGATGAAGTAATTTATCCAATACCATACAACTAAATGCATAAACATATGTTTAGAGCTGATGACAATTACAACTGATGTTGGTACCTGTTGGAAATGGTGCCAGGTTCTTGTGATTAAGAATAACAATGACAACAAAAACCTGAACAGGACTACATAGTTATAGTAGATGCAGGGATGTGTTGTTAGGTTAAAATCCCTTCCAGGAGGGGAAACGTTTTCACATGGTCACTTGCATGGTGTGGACTCTTCTTCATTGGCATCATTCAGTTGCTATTACACATGTTTTATCTGCTATATACAGGTGTACAGCTTTCTGTGTGGCACATATTACTTTCATGACCAATCTCTACTGAGGAATATGTGTTTTAGTAGTATAATTTACTGTAGTCATCTTCAGACACTTTGAGTACCTCTGTGCAGGCACAGAATGGCTTGATTTAGCCCATTGTCCCACTGGGCTGTCAAAAAAGCTGCAAAATATATTTTTTTGCCTAGACTAATTTTTAGTCAGTCTTTGTGCAAGGTCTTTTGTCTCCATGCCGTGCCCTATTCTTCTGCCTCAGTGGTACTCAAAAAAATTCTGTCTGCTGCCAAAACTCATCATTAACCAATGATTTTACATTTTAACTGTGGGAAAGTACCTGCTTTACATTTCATCTCTTGCAGCTCAAAGATTTGTATAAAGTGTGTCCTCTGGCCTCCACTCATGTCCCATGGCATGTATACATGAACATACAAGTAGATAAGTGTACTATGAAATTTAAAACTACAGCCTAAGAATATGAAATAGGGGTTTATGTGCTTTATTTTAGAGACAATGTTATACCATGACATTTTTCAAGTTATTATCTAAATTCAAAATTCCTTAACTTTTGATGTTATTTCATTGGAAATCAATAACCATTCAAGGTCGGCACTGGTCTAATAGACTACATTTGCTGCATTATTTGTCAAAATCACTATCACATTTAAATACTTTCAATTACCATTGTATGTGTGTGTGTGTGTGTGTGTGTGTGTGTGTTGTAGGGAAGAAATGATCTATAGCATGTCTGTGGGTGGAAGTCAGAGGACAACTTGTGTGAACTGGTTTTCTTTTCACCTTCATCATCCTGGGAATAGAACTTAGGTTGGAAGTCTTTAGTACAAGTGCCTTTACCTGCTGAGGCATGTCACTGGCTTAGAAAATTATCATCTTCTAACAAATTTGAAGAATGTATTGTCAATTTGTGAGCAAAAATTATAACTTTATTTATATCAAAAAATGAACTTGGTATGAAAATTAAAAGAAAATGCCAGGAAGAGAAACTGAAAAGCTGAAAGTTCTCTTTCTCATGAATTTTTAAATGAAATCTTTCTGATAATTCTCAGAATATAAAACCTTGGCTTTAACAGACAAAATGAATTGATTTGTTTGCCCTGTGTTCAGTTATTTAGACAAAAATCATTACTGTTTCTTTTTGAAAGGTTTTGCTATTTATTTCTTAGTTCAATTGAATGCTTAAACTTTCTACTTTGTCTATAATGTGTAGTGACTTGACAGATCTCATCTTTGGGACTAACCAGTGCATGAGGCAGAGGTTGTGTCAATATATCTTGTACTACTTCATAAGAAAAAATTATACTTTGTGCTATTTATTGATTCGAAACTACCCTGTCTCCCACAATGCCCAGAGTATAATACAGACTAGAGCAGGAGACTTTGGAGCTTGCTATCGGACATCTTGTTTCATACAGCATCATAACAGATTTCCATCATTCTTTCTTTGGCTCATTAATGACTGTGCTTGCTTGTCTTTATAAAAGGAGCTTCGGCCAGTGTCAGAATTAGCTTCCTCAGAATCCTCTTCTTAAGCGAGGGCTGTGTGCTTTGAATTATTGGATTGTTCTTAGTATTTTAGCTTTCATTGCAGTATTAACTGTTTTTAAACTATTGTCCTAGCACTCAATAATCAATATTTCATATTTTGTATATTAATAATATACCTGTATTCTATTAAAATGCTAATTTCAAGAAGCTTTAAGATTTCTATTTAAGCATACAATATCTTGAAATAACTCTAACCAAACAAGTGAAAGACCTGTATGACAAAAACTTTAAATCTTTGAAGAAAGGAATTGAAGAAGACACAAGAAAATGGGGAGATCTCCCATGCTCTTGCGTAGATAGAATTAAGATAGTATAAATGGTAATCTTACCAAAAGCAATCTACAGATTCAATGCAATGCCCATCAAAA
>LOEQ01002851.1:0-12625 GCA_001685075.1 Bramus lutescens | reverse complement strand
GTGACTTGATTATTATTATTATTTTTACTTTATGTTTGCTGAATTGATTATGACTTGTCTTAATTGCTGTATGAAAACACATTTGAAGTCAGTGGAGAACACGGTTTAGGATGTGTAATCAGGGACCATATCCTGCAGAAGAGAACATGTAACAGAATTTACAATGTCTGCTGCTGCTGATTTTATCTTCATATCTCTATCAGCCATCAGAGAACAAAGCAGCTCATACTTTTGTCTCAGGGTAAATCATTGCTTGCCACATTTACTGCCAGATTCTGCTTAAGTCCAAGTTGATGGTCTATGAAAATGAGGATGATGGGCTCTTAACGTTTTAAACGGAGCAATAATCACGGAGAGTCGTAAACAGGCATAGGCTGTTTTCTTCTGGCCGGTTCAGGCGGGAGGCTAAAAAAAAGAAAAAAAAAAGACGCTTGTGGATGTTGCTTAGACAAGACATTGCAGCGAAGGGAAAAGCAAGCTGCCAATTACTGAGCGCCTGCAATATGCTCCCCCCTCTTCTGTGATTCACTAGGAAAAAAACCATTTGGACATTTCCAGAAGCGCCAGAGGGACAGATTAGGAGCCGAGAGCATGCTGCTTCTGTTGCTTTTGATTGCAGCGATCCTGAAAAAACATCCAAAGTACAGCCACGCACCACACACAGGCATGGAGTCCAGAGACTCTTAGGCTTTAATTCAGGTCCTGGAGGCCTACTCTGCTCTGGCATTAATTCTTTAAATTCAGGGAATTGACTTAAAGTAGCAACAAGCAAATACCCTCACCCTCCCCAAACAAAACTAAGCTTTAATTTTCTCATCTACAAAGGTCCTAGTGTATTTTCAGGGGTTCTTGATATTGGATGATATATAATTTTTTTCCCCTTAAGATCAAGGGCAAAGGAATTTAGAATACATTTTTTTTAAATGAAGACACGGTTCCTTTGAGGACTCAGCATTGAGAAGTGATCCTAAGAGAGAGTTTCTTGCTCATATATTGTTGGGAATGCTTGACTTTCTCCAGAGCTGCGCATGTGCTCTGAGGGAAGCTTGGCCAGTGGAGTCTCTTTAGTCCCCCAATCTCTTTGGAGAGTAAGCGTTGACGACAAAACCGCTGTCATTTGTCAGGTTGTGTCTATTTTCCTTCTGTGATGTCTTCTAAGCATCTCTCCCGCCAGAACACTTTCTCCTTCTCATGCTTCAGCTCCCACTCTTTACTAGAAACATGGAAGATAAGGGAAGAGTTTGTGAAGACCTCTGGGGCGAAAGCGGGCTAAAGTGCATCGCCACTAGGTGGCACTCTAACCACACACGCTTTTAATCAATGACGCGGCCTTTAGGGATGAAAAATTTCACTCGTGTTCTGTTTTAAAGCTGTTCTCCCTCTTACCAGTCAAATGAAAGGCTTAGCTTTCAGAACACTTGAATTTTTTATGGGTAGCTTTATAAAACCACAAAGTTCAGTTATTTGGTTAGACATTCAATAATTTATAAGACTCTTTTATACCTCATATAACGAAGCAAAATTCAATAAACACATGAGGGGTGCTGAGATATGAAATATGCTAGGTTGGCGTGGCTTTGCTGTTGCAAAAAGAGCCACACATTTTTGAAACACTGTTCTGTGATGAAGCCATTTAAACATTTTAAAGCATTTCAAAAAAATGTACAGGGATATGAAAGGCAATTCTCACCCCACCCCGTAAAATGAAGTTAAATAAATAAATAAATAAATAAATTCATTGTATCTCAGTGAATTTGTTGATTATTGCTATGGATATATTAAGTGGATGTCTTGGGAGTTTATAATGTTTTCTATACAAGTCTTTTTTTTAAAAAAAGGTTCTACTCTGGAATGGGTAATAGCTCTTTTGTATATGGTTGGCCCTAGAGGTTAATTTTGATGAATAATCTATTGCTTATGTATGTGTACATTTGTCGATAACAAGATTCCTTTCTTTTTAGACTGTCGAGTGAAATTTCCATTTCTGCAATCACCCAGACCAATTCAATTCACCTGTGGTTTTGCTTAGAGGAACTATGTGGGGAAGAATTATAGTAAACAAACAAACAAACAACCCAGGATGTTTCTTGGCATGATTCCTGGTTCAAACAAATTCATCTCCAAACATTAGAGGCCAATATTCAGGTGTAGCTTTTAGCAACAGCAGTAACAACAGTTCAAAAAAAAAGTCAAACTAGCAATAGCAAAGTGAAATAAAACAGCGTACATTTTTATTTTAAAGTTAGTACCTAATGTATGACTTTATTTTTGTCTTTTAAACAACATCGTATTCTATATCTACATCCATTTTCACAGCACTATTCCCATAAGGACATTTTTACACAAGTATGTAACAGATACTG
Source organism: Bramus lutescens (assembly GCA_001685075.1). Classification (NCBI taxonomy): domain Eukaryota; kingdom Metazoa; phylum Chordata; class Mammalia; order Rodentia; family Cricetidae; genus Bramus; species Bramus lutescens. The sequence goes on along the minus strand of LOEQ01002851.1, from coordinate 10,262 downwards.
AGTATATTCCCTTGCATTCCCTACCCTTTCCATTCTGCTTTCTCATCTCCCCTTTGGGCCCTTAGACAGCTTTTATATTCATCTATATTTTTATTTATATATTAAAATGCTTTTGTATTTATCAATTGATATTGTGTGTGTGTGTGTGTGTGTGAAGGTTGGAGGCAGGCAAACTTCCCACAGAAATGGTCTCCTCCTTTTGTGGTCTCTGGGTTCCAGGGGCCGAGCTCAGGTGGTCAGGATTGACACCAAGGACCTTTACCCTCTGTGCCATCTCAGTGACCCCATTTGAAGGTAGGTTAGTCTACAGCATGATGATTTCTACAGACTCCAACTAAATCCGTGCTATGAAGACACCATGAGAAACACAGTCTGATTCCAGGATGCAGATTTTAAAAGATATGCCATATAGGAAAATCAAACACGTTTTGCAATAATTAGGCTCACCTTCCTCTTCAATAATGAGTTATATCAAATCAATTGAAAGATGTCTAACAATATTAAACATATAACAAACTCACACAATCATTGGTTCCATATCCTATCTTACCAGTCTATTTTCCCTCTCTTTGATTTTTCTATATTTTAAATTACTCATAATTTTTAAAACTCCTGTGCAATGTTCAGTACGTGTCACACTGTAGATGTCTGATTCCTGTGGACAAATTTGTAAATAAATATTAAATGGAGATAGTGTGTTGCAGGAGGAGGGCCCTCTTGTCCGTCCCTGCCTCCCTGCTAGCTTAGCCCTGAAATAACCACACAGAAACTGTATTAATTAAATCACTGCTTGGCCCATTAGCTCTAACTTTTTATTGGCTAACTCTCACATATTAGTTTAACTCATTTTTATTAATCTGTATATCACCAAAATTCGTGGCCTACCAGCAAAGTCTCAGAACGTCTATCTCCAGCATCGGATGCATGGTGTCTCTCTGAGCCTGTTTTCTTGTGATTCATAAAGCTATGAAAACAAGCACTTACATTTTATAATACACTATAGCAGAAAAGGATACGGAGTTTTCTTCCAAGTTGCCAAGATGGCCTCTGGGTTTTCCTCTCACCCAGACAGGCTTCTCTCTGGCCACAAGCTCCTTACCTTCCCTTGATCAGAGCATTTTCTTTAGAAAACCTGCAATTATAAGATGTCTACCTCCCTTGGATATAAATCATCTTGCCAACTTGAAAACTTTGGATGGTCTTTCTCAAGGTTTTGGGAGCTGTCTCTTGAAATGCTGCCATGAATAAAGTGGGAGCTGATCTTCCACTGTCTGGGAGGGAGGGCCCTAATGCCAGTAATTGCCAATTAGTTCTCCCAGGGCTAAGTATCCAGACTGTTTGGTCCTCACCCCCACCACAGTGCTTCCTAGTTGCCCTACCTCTGTTTCAATGGAGTTGAGTCCAGTTCATTTCCACTGTAATCTTCCCTATTAAATCAGCTTTGCCGCTAAACTTTCCTGTCTAATTTTACTTGATCCATGTTTCACTTAAAAAGCAAACAAACAAAGAAAAAGGAACATAAGAAATACCAAGGTAGTTTGCACAAGTTGTTATTTAGGTCAGTGCTAAACCTCTGTTGGTGGCATCAAAGATATTTATGTGTTTCTTTACTTTATAAACATTAACCACACAGTTAGGATATATTTCAACCATCTCCAAATGTCCATAAATTCTTGTGGAAATGTTTTTATAAATTACTTAAAACTGTGGATGACTACATGATCATATTTATTGCTATTTAATTGTCTCCCGGAAGCAAATGATCAAAACTATTATAATAGATAACACACCAGTAAAATTTCAAAAGTAATCTGTGTTACTTGTGTATGTGGGTGCACTTGTGGGCATGCAAGACATAAGTGTGTGTGTGTGAGGGGGGGGAGGGAAAGAGAGATTGCACAGCACTCTGGGAGACCATTCATAATTATAGGAACTTGCTTTCACCATGGCCATATAACACTCATTGGGCTTAAAATAAAAAAGGGATCCATTGAGAAATCGTTTACAACTGATGCATTGAAGTAGATTTTTAAATCCCACATAATTTACAGCTCTAATTTTTAGGAGTATTCTTTTATGATCCTTTAAAATGTGTTTATCTGAAGCCCCTGGAAAGTTTTACTGTTTTATTATTTGTTGAGAGTTTACACATGATAAATTTGATCAAATATTCTTGGGTCTCTTTTAATATAGCTACAAAAGTCTAAGGTGATGATCAGACACAGTGAGCAAGCCAAGTATATATTTTATCCTGGAAAGGAATATGCTTCTTCTGCCCTGGGACCTAGAAACTAAAGAAATTCAGATCCCTCTCTCTGCAGGACCTGGAGCCCCAGAGCCTATCTAACCCTTGCTGTTCACATACAAGCTGCCCCTTAGGACTCCAGAGAATCTGTCTGTCACTCTGTCCTGGGCGTAGACTGCCCCTTAGGTTTCTAACATATCTTTCTGTATCCCTGCCCTATCTAGGCTACCACGACCATTATGGAATGCTCTCTCTGCTTTGGAGTGCCTAGTCAGAAACAACATCTGCTATTCATCTATTTGAATGCCATTGTGTTGTGTCCTGTTACCACAAAAGAAAACAACAGTAGATATTACAAAGACACAATGGTTACTAAGGACCACGTTCGTGTCTGCTACATCAAGACCACTGTGATGAGCTGAGTGCTGATGTGCTTTTTAGCTTACCTGTGCTCATGACTCTTCCTTCTGATTGTGCCTATTGTCTTTCAGCATCTGTTTTAAACCTAAATTTATTTCAGTAATCCATCTCCTACCTTGTAATTTCTATATCACATTAACTCCGGGCATTGCTGTAGGAAACAAGGATATTTAAGGACTAATAAAACTCCTTAATACCTTGTTGTCAAAGTTTCTCATCCTTAGCCCCACTTGACTACACAAAGCGTCCATTCACCCTTCTCATGAAAGCAAAACCATGGAATCAGCTTAGGAACAGATCAATAGATGAAGGCAAAGAGAAAACGGGATTTATATACACAATGGACAATTACCATGATCCATAGAATGAAATCGCACATTCTTAAGAAAGTGGGTAGACATGAAAATGATCATTGCTAAACAAAATGACCCAGATACACAAAGACAAATATGTTCAAATGTTAACAGTCAAGATTAAGGGACTGGAGAGATGGCTCAGCAGTTAAGAGTAGATTAATTCCAGAGAACCCAGGTTTGATTCCCAGCACTCATATAATGACTCATCACTGTCTATAACTCCAGTTTCATGGGTTCTCAAAGTATTGTCTCCAGAGACATCAGACCCTCCCATAGAGACATCCATGTGGGCAAAGAACCCATGAGCATAAAATGAAAACAAAACAACACTATTATACAGTTTAAAATGTAATCAATATTTAATAAATAACATGGAAGCAGGGGTGGGGTCTGGAGAAAAGTAGCCAAGAGGGAAAAGAGGAAAAATGATTAAAGTATGTTAGATACACATTTGAAAATGTCATGATGTAGCCTATTATTTAGGACAAAACATATGCACTAATAAACTTTATTATGAAGCATCTGCCATCTCCTTTTATAATTAATCTTTTATCTTGGGCAGTTTCTGAGGAGTCCACAAATTTGGATCATTATTTCTGAAATCCTTGTTACTTTGAGGATGCTGTGTCCAGTGTTACAAGTAGAAACATGCGCGTGCGTACACACACACACACACACACACACACACACAGCTTTCTCCTGGTTTCATGGGACTATATTCTGAAAAAAGAAGGGAGTACACAAATAAAGAGATTATAAACTGGAATTTATACCAACAGCGTTTGTAAACAAACATGCAAACATAACAGAGCTCCTGAGACTGACAAATATGCTGTCAGGGGAAACATGGAGATCGTCAAGTTCCACTCTTACCTCTCTTTACTCCATTTTTAAAAAACCTGCTGCATCACCCAGAAGTTTACATTTTTTTGTGTTGTTCCTAACATCACCATTTCTCTTGTCTCCCTGGTGTAATTTTAAATACTTCACTTGACACACACTTGAACGAATGGTTTAGTGAGTGGTGAAGCTGCTGGAAATGAGGCCCTCTAAAGTCATGAAGGTATCGTTGGGTTTCCATGTATCCACTGGACGTGTAAGAGGGTACAGGAAGCTCCCTTCAAGGAGTTTTCTACATGCGAAGGGAGGAATATTTGATAAACCCTTTAGCCTGTGGATGTTTTATCAAGTGGATTAAAGAGTGAACTGCAGACTATTTTTCAACTGTCAGACAAAAGTTTGGATTCTCAGTTAAACAGACATTTTGAAACAACAGGGACAAGACTAGGTCTATCCATCTCTCCTCTGTCTGACAGTCTCAAAGTCAGGATTTTTTTTTATTATAACAATGTGTCTCTCTTATTAGCATAAATTACTTACCCAGAATAATGGGTTCCATTTTGACTGTGCTCTTTCTTCTCCTACAACAATAATTAGCTACTCCCTTAAACACAGGTTGAAGAAATATTTGCAAGGGAATTTGCCTAGATCCTCTCTTAGGTTCTGCACCACGTGCTTCTTCTTTTGCTGAGCACATCAGATCTGTTAATCTCTGCTTAACACTTAGCTGTGCTTACTCTGTGATTCTCCAAAGACTAAGGAATACACACTGAATTATTGAATCAGAGATAAAAATGAATCCTCATGACTAGGATGCTGAAGTCTTTGGGAATAATTAGCTATTGGAAGAACTATGAACAGGTGAAAAATGTCTACTTCTTCACTAGGCTATATACACATATATATCTTTCCCTTCTGTCCCTTGTTCCTCTGTCCCCTTGCTTGTCTTTGTCAATCTGTGTCTGTCTGTCTGTCTGACTGTGCCTGTCTGTCTGTCTGTCTCTCTTTCTCTATGTGTTCGTGTTTTTTTTCTTTTCCCCAGAAATTTGACTTAATTCAGGTGGCATACCTGCTTAAACCTCATTGTAAAATATTAACGATTTTTTAAATTTGTACCTTTTTAATTGACTCTGAGCCAAATAAGTTTTTCCATGCAAATTAAATATGCTACTTGATTAAGATTGTACTTAGTGGTTACTAATGTACTAAAAAGCATTTCACATGTAAACTTCCCTTATTGCAGATCTGTGATTTGTCTTTTTCTATACAGCACTGAATTTGTGCATCTCTATGCCAGAGGCTTTCATGACTCTGTAGCACAAATGTAAAACTATGGGGCTGTATCTATAGCAACAGCTTGTATCACTATTTTATCCTACACATAACCAGCAATTTTAGTAATTATGTTCCTTGTGTTGAGTCTGACCATAGGTACACAATAGGTTCTTAGAGAGATGTCAGCTATTTTCACCTTTCAGAATAGCAAATTGTTGAAGTAAACCATTTTTTAGACAACTATGTATGCATGTAGATTTATAGAGAAGTCAACATTTATTTTAGGCTGTGATCTTCAGTGAAAGTAAGTTAGGGTAAAATTGCACAACATTCCCTGTTCCTCAAAGTTTGACTCAAATTATCTATGCCGAAATTAACTCGTTAAAGTGAAGTTTTTTACTGAAGACCTAAAAATGTATTCTGGGTAAGATCCCTTAATATGCATTTTAATAAGTTTCTTAGAGACTTTTACGCTTGTTATAGATTAAGAACTAGTGCCCTAGAGGCAATTTGTATTTATTATTCATAAAATACAGGCCAAGAGTTTCAAGGCCCATTAGGGACTCAAAGAGACACTTACCAAGGGAACAACTTTATTGAAACCATAGTATAATATAAAATGCTACAATAGAAAATAAAAAGGGAGGAAAAATGCAAGCAAAGGAGCAGATATGGCTGTGGGTTTTTGCAATCATTTCACACAAATAAAAGTTTCCACTCTCCTAGAGTATATTCGGAAGCCTTCTTCTGAAGCTCAGGCTTCTCAGGACTTCTAAATTGAGTTAGAGATTCTTTCAAACCATTGCTCTAAGGAGACAGAAAACCGTTCATAGCTACTTTCCTGTATAATGGTCTTATTAAATCATGAAGTTTTCTATCTATAACTTTGAAGGCATAGGAAATGATATGAACACTATCAAAGTTATTCTTTACTTAGATACTGAGTTTTGTAAAAAAAAAAAAATACAATCTCAAGATTGAGTTCCAGCTCAGATTTCCAATGTCCCACTAAGAAAAAAAAAATCATTCATAGTTCCCATTTCAAGTTTTTCTTGCCTCTGTGATTCAAATACGTGTTTAAAGCCAGTGGTTAGCAGATCCCAACATTGCAAATACTTGTCTCCTTGCTTCATCCCTTTTAGTGCTGAAATAAAAATATTCTGTAGGTGGTCTTAGAGTTGTACCTGTTAGCACAGCAACAACAAAGAAGTGTAGGCAGATTATTCTGTCCCAAATACCCACATAAAGATATTATTAATCATAACCCACATTTCTTATCTAAGTTCTACCACACGGTTCAGAACCTTTCTTTAGCAAGGCATGTTCTTCTTGCTTCTCCCTGCATCTCCTGTCAACTCCTCCCTCCTTCATGCTAACTCTCTCTCCCTTTCTGCAAGTCCCATATAACATCTCCTTGCATAGTTATTGGCCTTTTATTAAACCAATGAGGGCAACACATATTCAGAGTGTATAGAAAGATTGTTCCACAACAAAGAGGTACTGCTCAGCAAAGGGAAGAAATAAAACATTTCAAGATTTTTGATTTGCTTATAAGTGTATCTGACACTGAATAATTTCATAATGTTTTTTTTTCTCATCTTGGATCAATCATTCCTTGTAATGCATGTCAGGAGAGATGGTTACGGTTCGCGGTTTTCACATAAACTTGAACTTTTAACACTGTCTTCAGACAAGACAAGGTTTTGAGTAATATTCACATCTATTTGAGTACTTGAAAAATCCACAGAATGGGTCAAACACTACTCATACCAATCTGTTGTTCTAATGGAATATATTAATTTGATTTCACTTTGACAGGGACAGCCACATCTTCTAAGTAATTAGGATCTTTCCTACTTTCATTCATGGTGTGTTAGATCTACTGAGCCGCTCTCTACATAGCTTATTTAGATGTGCATTGTTTGTCTCCCATCTCTCTGTGCATTTCCTAAATTACATTTCTGTAAGAAGGTGTAGTGGTTTGTGGGGACTAGGTGAAGTCCTGTGTGCATGCATATTACATATTATTGACATTAGCATGGCCCTGTCAAGGACCCCAGTGCTTCTGATTTATATGATTGACAAGGCCTTCCCTGGGTGAGGCTTGGAGAAAAGAAAACACCTTTTCTTGGTCCAAGTACAAATAGCTGACAACATTTATACTTAGCTAAAACCAGTGTGTGCAGAAAGTATCTACTGCAGTTTCTTTTTTTTATTACATCAAAATATTAAAGTTCTTTATTACTTAAGCCTAAAGAGTCTTTAAAATTTCAATGTCTTCTACAGTCGCAGGCTTTTATGGTACAGATAAAGATTCAAAATGATTTTTCTAAATCACTAACATTAAATGCTACAATATTTTACGCATTCTCTCCTCAGAGTAACCAAAGTATTCCAAGTATCAAACTTTGCAAATATTTATATTATGGCTACCAGAAAAGACTAGTTCTATAAGGTTACAATTTTTCAAAACATGTTGTTATGTTATATAAATAAAGAATAACAAACTGAAGAGAAAATTTGATTCTGTGTATATTTATTCAACACACATATCTTAAGTGTTCTTTAAATACTAATACTGTTTTTGAAAGTTTCTTTGTAAATGTATGTGTGTGTATGTGTTTGTGTGAATCTGTTTGTGTGATGTGTGTGTATCTGTATGTATATTTCTGAGTATGTGTTTGTGTGTGTATTTGTGCTTGTTTGGGCATGTGTGATATGTGTGGTTTATGTGATGGATGTGTGCTTGTGTTTGTGTGTATGTTTGTATGGTGTGTCTTTGTGTGTGCATTTGTGTGTACTTATGTTTGTGTGTATATTTGTGTACAATGTGTGTGTATTTTTGTATGTGTGTGTGAGAAAGAGGTGTGTGTGTGATGTGGGTGTCTGTTCAACGTGTGAGTGTATGTACATGCTGTACCTAATATTTAGAGGCCAATGGATGACTTTCAGGACTTGGTTGTCTCTATCATGTGTTCCCAGGAGCAGGCTTATTGTGCTGACATAGAAACATGATTTGAGTTGATGGGTCACCTCAAGATATCATAAATACATGTAAATAAACTTTATAAAATAATTTATCACACCTAAAGTCAGTGTGATTGTTTTTCAAACATACAAGGACTAACTCAGGATTACTATTGAACAGTCTTAGAACTATAACCCCCCAAAAAAAGAGAAGCAAACATTAAAAGTCCCCCAACCAAAAAACAAACAAATAAACAAAACAAAGCAAAGCAAAAAAGCACAGGGCCAGATGGCGACAGTGCAGAATTCTACCAGAATTTCAGAGAAGAGCTAATACCAGAAGAGACCGTTCACATGATGTTTGGGAATATGACTTTCTTCTGCCCTAGTCCTATAAAACTGCCTCACACTAAATTAAAAGATAATGTATACATTTCTTTGGTGGAGGTAATTTGAACAGAACATAATGTTGAGTCTATCACATGGTTGTTACGGCTAAGGAGCAAGCAGGTTAAAAGACAGCCAGACAAACCACAAATGTGCAGCTTGGAGCAAAAAGGAGCAACAGGAAGCTCAGTGTTACAGTCAAGGCAAGTTATAGAAGAGAGACTGAAATTGCTAAGGACAGTAGTACCAAGAAGGGCTTACTCTACACTGGAGCACAGGTAAGGTTGCATGAAGGGTGAAATCCCATCTAGCTAAGCTTTCTCTGTGGGAAAGAGAAAGGTCTAAGAAGTTAACTACTTGGAGAAGGCACCTAGAAAAATATCTGCTGCTTTTATGATTCAAGAGGGCCTGTAAGACTTGGCAGTGTTATCCTAAATGTATTCTGAATACTTGGTCCCTACTTGGTATGGCTGAGGTGATAAAGGGTTCAGTTTTGTTACAGGAAGTGTTTCACTGGGAGCCAGCTTAGAGTTTGTAAAGCCGTGCCCTAATTCCAATTTTCTCTCTGTGTTTCATGGTTGCAACTGGGGATGTGATGTCTCAACCTCCTGTGGCTGCCATCATGACTGCTGCTTGCTGCTGTGCATCCTGGCCATGGTGGTCATTGTCTTTTATCATAATAACATCAAAGTAAGTAATCCAGAGTGACTGCAGCTTTACACTGGAGGATTTGGGGACAGACCCATCTCATTCTTCCCTGAGATACTCTCCTTTATTTCTATGTGTCAATCAGCTATGTACATGTCTGATCATTTATTTATGTTTCTTCGAGGTCACTTGACTCCTTTTTCTCATCTATAGTGAAGTATATCTCAAGAGATCCTTGGTGATATGGTTTTCTATGTTGTAATAATAACTCATAAATAATAATACTGGCAACAAAAAACTTGCAATGTGCATTTAATTTTTCTCTTTAAGAGTATTGTCACCAGTGCTGTTACAAAATGTCTCTGTGTTGGAAGGAAAAAACGTGTGAATTTGAAGTGCTTTTTTTTCTGGGGAATAGTCTTAATACAAACTTTTATTATTAACATGATTGTTTTAAGCATTTTATTATGAGTTTTATTTCTTGAATGCTTATTTGTCCTATCTGTTTTCCACTTCCAGATATTCTGCTCCTACTGCTTCAACTCTTAATATGTACGCTGATGGCTTCCAAATCCGTTACCAACTCACTTCACTAATATCCCCACGAGCATTTTTATATTGACACTCCATTAATAAATCTAGCAAACTTTTCCAGGGTAGTTGTACAGCTATTTCTACCACAAACACCAAATGCTTTTTCTTATAGCACCTATGCCTCCATCATTGAAGATTATTTCTTTCTAATCTATTCCACATAATTCTGAATTTTCATATACTGTTACCCTCTTCACATTTGGTAATACAAGGTCACAAATGCCACTCAAGATATTTGTGGAGAAAACATGTGCATTTATCTCAAGTCATTGATTTTGGGTGACTTTTCAGAAAAATTGGTAGATAATAGACTTTTGCAAATCAATAAATCCCATTAATAAACCTGTAATGTACATTTATTATTTTTGGAAGCTTGATGACACTATGTAGTATTGGTTGGCTTAGAACTTGCAATGTACTCTCAAGGTCTGTGAAGAATTTTGTTGGGATTTTATTGGGGATTGCATTGAATTTACATATTGCCTTTGGTAGAATTGCCATTTTTACTATGTTGATCCTACCCATCCAAG
>LOEQ01002850.1:226287-243986 GCA_001685075.1 Bramus lutescens | reverse complement strand
GCTGGTATCTCAGCGGCTATTGGCTGAAGGAGTGGAAGGAGCTCCCGCAACAGGGTACTGTACTGCATGAACAACAGCGAGGGAGGAAGAGAGGGTGGTGAGTTTGAGGTGTGGTGCATACAGCCTCTACTCCCTCTCTCTAGGGGTGAGGCAAGGGTGCTGCAGTCAGGCTTGACTTGCTGGAAGTCACCTTTGTGTCCCTTCAACAGGTGTCTGAGTTATTTATAAAGAACAAAAGGCTGACTTGGGCTCATGATTTTCAAGGTTCTGGTCCAGGATTAGTTGATTGCTGTTACTCTGGGGCTTGAGATGAGGGGATATATCAAGGTGAGGTGTTCACAGAGGAGCAGGACCAGCCACCCATAGCTGGGGAGCAAAAGTGGGATGGTATGGAGCTGTAGGGAGAGGCACCATCTCCCTCAAGGGCATACCCTCCACGACCCAAAGACCTCTGTCTACGCCCGCCTCCCAGTGGCCTCACCACCTCCCGATAGCACCACCTTAGGGACCAAGCTGTGCCACACGAGCCATTGGCAGACACTTAACATTCAGACTCTGGCAGCATCATGGGGCCTTTAGATGCTGTGCTCTGGAGCTCTGACTCTGTCCTGTAGATTAATGAGTTCTGAAATGTGTCTTAGAAAATTAGCCATACAAAAAGTCAGTCCTTAAACACTTCCTTGGCAAATGCCATGCACAGGCAGTGCAGTCCTTGAAAGATTTTAAAGAGGAGAGCAGTTCTGTAGGATACAAATTCCAGAAGGCCAAATACAGGAAGTGATCAGACAAGGGCTGCAGGAATCCAGGGGAAAGTGCTAAGGACATCTCAAACATTAGGGAATATCAGATACAGATGAAGGAAATGACTTTGGAGATATTTATATCAAATAATTGGAATCTAGGGGTCAAGTGGATGGGATGAATAAAAGGGGGAAGAATTAAGGATGGTTTCCACGTGTCACCAGGTAGGTAGCAATGCTGAATAAGAGATATGCTGAGCCCGGGGAGCCAGTGGGATATCCAGGTGGAGGGTGTCCAGGTGGAGGGGTATCTAGGAAGAGGGATATCCAGGTGGAGGGGTATCCAGGTGGAGGGTGTCCAGGTGGAGGGGTATCTAGGAAGAGGGATATCCAGGTGGAGGGGTATCCAGGTGGAGGGTGTCCAGGTGGAGGGTGCCAGGTGGAGGGGTGTCCAGGTGGAGGGTGTCCAGGTGGAGGGGTGTCCAAGTGGAGGGTGTCCTAGTAGAGGGGTATCTAGGTGGAGCATGTCTAGGTGGAGGAGTGTACACATGGAGGAGTGTCCAGGTAGAGGAATGTACAGGTGGAGGAATATCCAGGTGGAGGGGTATCCAGGTGGAGGGGTATCCAGGTGGAGGGGTGTCCAGGTTGAAGATGTCCAGTTGGAGAGGTGTTCAGGTGGAGGAGTGTCCAGATGGAGGGGTGTCCAGGTGGAGGAGTGTCCAGGTGGAAGAATATCCAGGTGGAGAGGTATCCAGGTGGAGGGGTATCCAGGTGGAGGGGTATTCAGGTGGAGGTGTGTCCAGGTGGAGGGTGTCCAGTTGGAGAGGTGTCCAGGTGGAGGGTATCCAGATGGANGTGGAGGGGTGTCCAGGTTGAAGATGTCCAGTTGGAGAGGTGTTCAGGTGGAGGGTGTCCAGTTGGAGAGGTGTCCAGGTGGAGGGTATCCAGATGGAGGTGTGTCCAGGAGGAGGAGTGTCCACGTGTAGGGGTATCCAGGTGGAGGGGTATCCAGGTGGAGGGGTGTCCAGGTGGAAGATGTCCAGTTGGAGAGGTGTCCAGGTGGAGGGTGTCCAGATGGAGGGGTGTCCATGTGGAGGAGTGTCCAGGTGGTGGAGTGTCCAGGTGGAGGAGTGTCCAGGTGGAGGTGTATCTAGGTGGAGGGGTATCCAGGTGGAGGTAGTCCAGGTGGAGGGGTGTCCAGGTGGAGGGTGTCCAGTTGGAGAGGTGTCCAGGTGGAGGGTGTCCAGGTGTAGGGGTATCCAGGTGGAGGGGTATCCAGGTGGAGGAGTATCCAGGTGGAGGTTTGTCCAGGTGGAGGTTTGTCCAGGTGGAGGGGTGTCCAGGTGGAGGTTTGTCCAGGTGGAGGGGTTGCGTAGAAAAACAATGCTGGTGAGGTCTCTTTAAGATCAAAGTGTGAGAAGATGGGAGGTTCCTCAGAGGAGGAAACTACCAGAACTCATAATCTCTGAACGAGAAGGTCCCCAGGGTGAGGACACAGTGGGCCCTCGGATGGACTTCAGAAGGTTAGTGGAGGAAAGGCTAGGGTGTTGCAGGGATAATTCTGGGACAGACCTTGGATCTCCAGAAGGGTGCTTAGAAGGCGTTAGACCAGCTTCTCATATGCTCAAGACGTGCACGCCCCTTCCAGAGGACTTTGCACTAGATGCCAAGGGTCACCTGGATAGAGCCTGAAGCCCCCCGCCCCCTCCCCGCCTCTCTTCCAGTGACCTTCTCTCCCACATAACCTGTTTAGTGACTCAAAGTCTTCAGCCTTGCTCTTTCTGCTTGCCTGACACGTCTCGTATCTTTTGCTCTGGACTGTCCTCTGCAGCCCTTTGCTCTGTGGCAATAATAGTCTGTGTGGGTGCCTTTCCACAGAAGGCTCCCCTTCTGCCCTTCCAGGTGATCCTCTGAGGACTGACTCACAACCTGTCAATCCTTTGCTCCTCGCGGAAGTCCAAACCCATAGCTAAGCAACCGCAGTCATCCTGACGTGGACCACATCGTGCCCATGGCGGCTCGACAAAGTTCCAGCATTTTGACACTGCAGACCACTCTTCTCCAGCACCTTTTTGCTTTCATTTTCAATGACTCTCAATATCAATGCCTTTCCCTTTGGGAAGTCATGTGTGGGCTTTGGTAAAGGATGAAAATGTGTACAATGGTAGCCTCTCTAAACAAAATAGTTCTGTGAAAAAACATCACCACTGTGGAACCAGGAATTCCATTGTACCCTCCTATTACACCAAGAGCAGAATGTTACAGATTTACCAGACACACTTGATCCCAAGGATGAAATGCTTTCAGTTCAGATCCAGAGCCTGAGGCCTTTAAGGGCAAGAGTTCAGTTAATAAATACAGAGAAATCAGAATGATCTGGCATAATGGGAAATGAATTAGACCTCAGGGCCTTCCATTTAGGGAGTGTTAGGAGGGGAACAGGCCTATATAATAAGACTAAGAAATTAAGGCATTTAGATTAGGATCTCCATTCCTTTGGGGGCTTGAGGAAAGTTTCTGCTTGATAAAGAAGTCCTTCTTCTTTTTCATGCAAGAGGAACTTGTGGCCCTTCCATTACCATCTGTTAAGCTTCCACACCCTAGCTCACAGGCCCCTGGTATCCTGGTTAATCCTATGTGCAACTATAGAGTATAAAAACGGTAGTCTCTTCAATTAAATTCTGCTAGCAGCCATCCTGATTCCCCCTCAGATCGTATCTGTCCGGGTCCCCCTCCCCTGCCTCCCTCCCCTCAACACTGGCCAACTCCACACATCTTCTTTGGGACTTGACACCCCCTGCCAAAGCAGGTCTCGGGCACCCTCCAGTCTGTTTCTGACTGCATTTCCATTTTAACTTCCTGTCTTCCCTTCATACACCCCAAGTCCTGGCTAACTGAATACATCCCTTGTTTGTGACTCTGGGGTTTCTGCCCCCTTTTTTTTCTTTTCTCAGCCTGCTGCTCCATCTCCCTCTAGGTGGCCTTAAATCCTCCCTCCACCTCTGTAGGCTGGCTGCTCTCACAGCTTTCATCAACCTGATATTGTGCCTGGTTCATCATGAAAGTCCCTTCAAGTCTCAACACATAGTTAAACTCATTTCAGTTGTAATATTCTGCCTAGGCTTCCGGTCAGTGCTGCGCCTGCTCCATTAGCCCTGTCATATTCTGAGCGATTGTCCCCTGAGCCATCTGGGCATGCTGGAAACTTCGGTATCAGTCTGCCAGAGACAAGTGGAGTGCCCAGGCTTCACCAAATCGGAAGCTGTGTGACCTGGGTTAGTTTCTGAGTCCACCTGAGCCTCAGTTTCCTCACCCTAATGTCCAGGACAATGATAGTGGATGTAAGTGTCACAATGAGAATTACAGGAGGCTGGGGGGAGGGGCAACAAGCACTTGCCTGTCATGTGACAGTCACTGAGTCAATAATTCCTTTTCCACATCACAGTGGCCAGGATGTCGAAAGATATGGGATGGAGTGACTCGGATGTTGTCCATGACGGTTTCCAAGGGAAGCAGTCCATGATGGGGCCAGGGAAAGAGAACAAGAATAGAACCATCAGGGATGCCTGTGTGTGCACGCATGTGCTGTGTACATGATGGGGCAAGGGAAGGAGAACAAGATAGAACCATCAGGGATGCCTGTGTGCATGCATGTGCTGTGTGCAGGTGAGTATGTGTGTGTACAAGCTTGTGGAAGCCAGGGATCAATGTCTGGTGTCTTTCTCTGTCACTCTCTGCTGCGCTTTGTTTCAGACAGGGTCTCTCTCTGAACCTGGTCTTTACTGATTATACTGGACCAGCTGACCAGCCAACCCCAGGAAGCTCTCTGTTTCTGCCTCCTCAGTGTTGAGATTAGAGGCACACACCACTGTGCCCAGCCGTAATGCAGGCACATAGGTCCTCATGCCTGCAAGGCAGACATTTTGCTGATTGTGTCATCTCCCCAGCTCAGGGAGTACCTTCATGAGCGAGTGTTGGTATGTCCATACAGACAGACAGATGTTACGTTTGATACAGACACATACTCTATCAAGGAGAGCTCCATTTCACCACACACTCCAGGAGTTTTCTGGTCTTGCTCTTGGGTGTTTCCATTTAAAGACTGTTGACTTAGCCTTCTGGAAGATGATCATTCCTCTGGGCAGGACTGAAGATTCTCTCCACCCCNCCCACCCGGAAGTCCCTTTCTCCTCCATTTCCACATTCAATTTCCTTTCATTTGTCCCTGGGGTAACTCTTGCAACAAAAAGGTTTAATTGTGTTCTCCACCATGGCCTGAAAGGTCACAGAGGGCACATTTAATAACTTGTCTTTTCTTCAGGGACAGATGATAGATGAGACACACTAAAGGGTCTCACCTCCCTGAAGCATGTCACCACAGTAGCTCTGGACTCCTTGAGCTGGGGCCTCTCAGAAAGGCAGAGGCCACTTCAAATCCCTAGAGGTGAGGGCTGCTGGGTCACAGCAAGGGCTAGTGTGACTCCAAGGCAAGGTGCAGCAGGAAGAACTCAGGATTAAGAGCTAGCTCACACGTGTGTGGTGCCTGCTCTGCTATGTCCTTGGTCTGGGACTTCAGTGAAATGCCTTGTTTGGATTCCCTGACCCTAGTTCTCTGGGAACGTGAGGATTGAAGTATCTATTTCCCAGGATAGTTGGAAGGTTAACTAAAGGCCATTGAAAACCTTAACCACAAAATCTGTGCATGAATAGAGGTTCAGTACACGAACATCCTCGTTTGCACGTTTGATTACTCTTGTCTAGAATACGCCCTTTCAAAGGATGTTGACCTTTCGGTGACATACAGTTTCTAAGCAAGCATCTGCTAGACCTGTCCACGTGACAGGAAGTGTCTGCCTCTGTTCCCAGTAGGTCACTAGAGGAGCTTGAGAATGGCCAAGGGCATATGCTAATCTTATCCCAGAAGGGCTGACTGGGCAGAGTGAGGCCTTAGGAAGCACTTCCTGAAGGCTGGAGAAGATGCTGTGAGGCAGCAGGAACATTCCATGCACTGAACATGGCCTGACTCTGAGTCCTGACATCCTTTCCTATGGGAATAAATGGAGGCTCAGGGAGGTTCCAGCATCCTTTGCCAAGATACATCTGCTGCTTGACACAGGGACTTCAAAAGCTATTTCTGGGATGAATGCACGACAAGTTACTGGACATTGCTATCTAGCACATTCAGAGCCTGGTCCTTCCTACCATCCTCCCTCCTTGCAGTGAACACTTTCCTGGAGCTGCCCTCATTCCATAGCCCCTGACTTGGACACCGTCAGTGGCCTCTTCTAGCATATGGAGGGGTTCACATGGGATCTGAGGCTGTGCAGATCCTGACCTGGGCGCAGCTGTCATCCTTTTCCGGCAGTTCTCCAACCTCCCAAAGCCCTGGATGAGCATATTCTTTCCTCCTGCCATCCTTGTGGTTTTATACCTTCATGCCTTGGTTTACCTCTGTCTGTTTTTAAAGATATTTGTTTTTATTGTATGTGTCTGAGTGTTTTCCTGCTTGTATGTGTATGCACCATGTGCCTGCAGTGGCCACAGAAGATGTCATGGAATTCCCTGGAACTGGAGTTAGAGATGGTTCTGAGATACCACATGTATGGGTGCTGGGAACTGAACCCAGACCCTCTGGAGAGGCAATAAGTGATCCTAACTGTTGTGCCATCTCTCCAGTCCTTCCCTCTGTCGGTTCCTCCTTTCCCCTCTGTGTGGGAAGTACTCTCTTGTAACTACTTTTGGAGTTCTAACAGAACACCATCTCATAAGAAGAACTGTGCCCTGTGCCACATACACTGCCTGTCTGACGTTGTTCCTTCATGCCAGCTGTGAAGTGAAGTCACTGTGCTCTTCCAGGGTTGCAAAATGGGACCGATTTGTTCCCATGTTCTGTGCTTCTTAGCTCAGGGCCTGGCTTGGAGGAGGTGATTAATATGCTCTGGATGGTGAATGAGTAAATGAAATGGATGGACGAGCCCTCTGGGAGCTGGGGGCAAGTAGTGCATATTGGGTGGTTTCTCTTGCCTTTTCTCAGAGTCTCGCAAAAGGATATGGCAGAGGAAAGCTGCTCACCTCATGGTATCTAGGAATCAGGGGTAGAGAGGAGAAGAAGAAGGTGTGGGGTTGGAGAACAGATATACCCCTCAAGGCTGACCCCAATTACCTATTTCCTCCAACATGGCTCTATCTTATTCCTTGGTGGAATCAGGGCCCTTATGCTCCAGTGTCTGTTGGTGGAGGGCTGCTTCTTGGTTTCCGGCCACTTAGCCCTGAAATACTCACAAAGAAACTGTATTAATTAAATCACTGCCTGGCCCATTAGCTCTAGCTTCTTATTGGCTAACTCTTACATATTAATTTAACTTGTCTCCATCAATCTGTATATCGCCACATGGCAGTGGCTTACCAGCAAAGTTCTTTCTGGCTCCAGTTGGGGCTACATGGCTTCTCTCTGACTCTGCCTCCTTTCTCCCAGCATTCAGTTTAGTTTTCCATGCCTACCTAAGTTCTTCCCTATCGCAGGCTAAAGACAGTTTTTTTTTTAACTAACCAATGATATTCACAGCATACAGAGAGGATTCCCACATCACCTCCCCTTTTCTGTTTAAATAAAAAAGAAGGTTTTAACTTTAGCATGGTAAAATACATACAACAAAACAGTTATCAAGAAAGAATTACAGTTACAATATTTATATCTACTTTATCTTTTATCAAAATTAAGGAAAACTATAATTATAACTATAAATTCTTCAGCTTCATCAAAGACTCCAGAAGGATATAATCTTACCTAAATAAACAATAAGTTCATTGTAAGCAACTTCCAGAACTCTAGAAATGACAGAGACATCTTGCTGCCCGGACAGTCACCCAAATTTTTTCTGTACTGTTGGGGCATCCATCTTCAGTCTACAGGCCCATAGCATTCAGCAGACTTTTCCATGAAGCAGGAAATTTCAAAGACAGGTCTGCCTATATTGGCAGTTTTGGTCACTTCTGTGTCCTACAGAATGTCTAGAAGACTCTTTGATGAAGCAGGAACCCCAAAGGATTGTCTCACCTATAGGCAAGTTCAGCATTCATTTCTCTGTGGGTCCTGCATGTCCAGTTCATCAAGCAGTCCAGGCAAGAGCAAACTATAAGGAGCCTCTTTGGTGTTCATCTTCCTCTTGAAGTAATTGGTGCTGCCAGGAGTAGACATGTCTCATTGTCATGAGAAGTTCTAAGTTATTAAAATATTTTAAATGCCATATTCTGTAGTCTTCGAAAGATTTGAAGAATCCCTATCCAATTGAAATACATCTCTGTACATCTAGAAAATCGAACTAACATGACTACAAGTTTAACTATTATAGATGACTATCTATTAACCTAAATTTCTTAATTATACATTACTTTTTAAATGAGCTGCACAAACACAATGCCTTAATCAAGAGCAGAAATATACATATAACAAAATTGACCTTAAAATTTGTATCAATAAACCAAAATCCATACCAATGCATATTCCCTTTTAAATGTAAAAGAACATTTATAAACAATATTTGGAAATATGGGCGTAGTTATTCTCTAAACTTCTTCCTGCTGTTTATTGGGTGAAGTAACACCCTTTTTTGAGGGGTGTCCAACACAACCTTTCAGGGGGTCATGGTCCATCAAACCATATCAGTCTGGAAGCAATCCACAGGATCTCATCCTTTGTGGAAACAAAAGGAAAACCTCTTTTCCAAAGCAACATATCCTTAGACTCAAGTTTTGAACTCAAGATACCTTTGAAAAAAATATGTTGGCTTAGCTTAGCAGTTCCCAGAATCAAATGTCTCTCTGCAGTCAAAAAATTCAAAAAAACACTATAATATATATAATCCAGACTCTCTGTGTATACTTTTATCTTTATGTGGCTTGTTTTTCTTTGCTTCTTTAATCTATGACTGTCTGTACTCTGTCTCTTTAAAGACTTTGTTTCATTTTTTAAAAACCATTTACTTCTTTTTATAAATGCCTATATTCTTTTTCTTTTCTCTCCCAAGCCTATGTACATTTATCCAACACTGTGNCTTTTCCATGAAGCAGGAAATTTCAAAGACAGGTCTGCCTATATTGGCAGTTTTGGTCACTTCTGTGTCCTACAGAATGTCTAGAAGACTCTTTGATGAAGCAGGAACCCCAAAGGATTGTCTCACCTATAGGCAAGTTCAGCATTCATTTCTCTGTGGGTCCTGCATGTCCAGTTCATCAAGCAGTCCAGGCAAGAGCAAACTATAAGGAGCCTCTTTGGTGTTCATCTTCCTCTTGAAGTAATTGGTGCTGCCAGGAGTAGACATGTCTCATTGTCATGAGAAGTTCTAAGTTATTAAAATATTTTAAATGCCATATTCTGTAGTCTTCGAAAGATTTGAAGAATCCCTATCCAATTGAAATACATCTCTGTACATCTAGAAAATCGAACTAACATGACTACAAGTTTAACTATTATAGATGACTATCTATTAACCTAAATTTCTTAATTATACATTACTTTTTAAATGAGCTGCACAAACACAATGCCTTAATCAAGAGCAGAAATATACATATAACAAAATTGACCTTAAAATTTGTATCAATAAACCAAAATCCATACCAATGCATATTCCCTTTTAAATGTAAAAGAACATTTATAAACAATATTTGGAAATATGGGCGTAGTTATTCTCTAAACTTCTTCCTGCTGTTTATTGGGTGAAGTAACACCCTTTTTTGAGGGGTGTCCAACACAACCTTTCAGGGGGTCATGGTCCATCAAACCATATCAGTCTGGAAGCAATCCACAGGATCTCATCCTTTGTGGAAACAAAAGGAAAACCTCTTTTCCAAAGCAACATATCCTTAGACTCAAGTTTTGAACTCAAGATACCTTTGAAAAAAATATGTTGGCTTAGCTTAGCAGTTCCCAGAATCAAATGTCTCTCTGCAGTCAAAAAATTCAAAAAAACACTATAATATATATAATCCAGACTCTCTGTGTATACTTTTATCTTTATGTGGCTTGTTTTTCTTTGCTTCTTTAATCTATGACTGTCTGTACTCTGTCTCTTTAAAGACTTTGTTTCATTTTTTAAAAACCATTTACTTCTTTTTATAAATGCCTATATTCTTTTTCTTTTCTCTCCCAAGCCTATGTACATTTATCCAACACTGTGACCCATTTAGAGGTCTTTTTGTCTGAATCTGTCCTATTGTGCATCTGTAATTCTTTACTGTCCAGGAGCACTTCTTAAAATGCTAGGCCCTTCTTATGAACTTAAACAGCTGCATTACTAGGGGAAATACAGCACTTCCTGCTTTCCCTGCCCAGTCCAGCATGGCAGAGCTGTTTGCTGCCTCTGAGAGCCATGCTCATAGACCCATTTTCAGTCCCAGTCAGTCTATATTGCCATTAAGCAAGTTGTAGCAGTCTTCTCACAGACCCCAGTCAAATGCTTTGTAGCTGGACCTCCATAAAGAGTCAGACTTTGTATTGGAAGTATGGCACAGAAAGCCAGCAGTTCAAAACTGTTGCTTTTTTTTTTCTACTGCTGAATCAGGAAAACTTCTCTTAAAGGAGCTGTGGCACGCCACCAGCAAACAGCAAGAAGCTGTGTTAAACTCTGTATTTTTGTGTCTAGAATTCTTTTTCAAGCTTTCTCAGGTTTTGAGTGGATTTTACTTTGCAACATTGGCACCAATTTGTTAAAAGGGGGCCACTTGGTAGTCCTGAAATAATCACACAGAAACTGCCTCAATTAAATCACTGCTTGGCCCATTAGCTCTAGCTTCTTTTTTTTCTTTTTTTTATTATTATTTTTAAAAATTTCCATCTCCTCCCCTCCTCCCAATTCCCTCCCCCTCCCCCTCCCTAGCTCTAGATTCTTATTGGCTAACTCTTACATATTAATTTAACCCATATCTATTAATCTGTATATCCCCATATGGCAGTGGCTTACCAGCAAATTTCTGTCTGCTCCAGCGGGGCTACATGGCTTCTCTCTGACTCTGCCTCCTTTCTCCCAGCATCCAATTTAGTTTTCCCTGCCTGCCTAAGTTCTGCCCTATCACGGGCTCAAGACAGTTTCTTTATTAACCAGTGATATCCATAGCATACAGAGGGGAATCCCACATCAAGTGTCCTTTCAATAGCTTCACCATCTGTATACCAGACTTTCAACACACAAGCCTTTGGGGGGACACAACATAGGACACCATGTAGACTTTTTTTGGTGAAAGGAAGTAAATGCATTTGAAGTGCTGAGATGAGTGGCCACGGAGGTTAGGAGGGAGGCTGGACTTTGACAGGGAGTTCCTGGGCAAGGGGAAACCTGGCCAGCCTCAGGACAGTCACTGTGCTGTGTGCTATGGTGGGGATGGGTGGACATTATCATGCCTGGGATGCACTTGAATTTATAATTGGGTTCATTTGATCCTCACCAATACTTATTCAAAGCATGTTTCATTATCAGCCTCATTTATTATGATGCTTACTTTTCAGATGAATAGAAGTGAAGCCATTTGCTCATCTACCTCGGAGGTGAATGTTTGAGCTGGAAGTTAATTCTGTTTGATGCTAGTGCTGTGCTGAATCACCTCACTAAGTCACATGATGCCCAGCAAAGTTACACCTTCACTTGCTCTGGAGCCTCACTTAGAACTTGCCTCAGAGCCAAGGCTCTAAAACAGACAGCAATCTGAGAGATGCCAAATGGACAGATGCTGTGTGGACAGCTTGAATCCCTGCATGCATGTGCATGCTCCCTGTATGTGATGAAGACCTTGTTACAATGTCACAGGCATGGCCCCATCACAGATATCCAAGCTCTTTCCCATCAGTGACTTCTCTGGATGCTCACTCCTGCTCCTTGATGCTGGTGTGCTCATCCCATCTGATAAACTGAGAAGCAACTCACTCTGGTTAAGTGGCAGAACTCAGAAGTCAGCCAATAGTGAATTCCTCCTTATGCAAATGTTGTGATATGTGAGTGTAGCTCAACTGTGGTGACCCTTTTCTTGTCCAGAAGAGGAGGACAGAGCATCAGGAGTCATGGTAAACCCTTCCCTGTCCAGAAGAGACCAATGTTACACCAGGAACTATGGTAACTCTTCCATGTTCAAAAGAGGAGGATGAAACACCAGGAGCCATGGTAACCTCTTCTGTGTCCATGTCCTCTGGGAAGTGGATTTTCTGAAATTAAACCCCAGAATCAGCTAGGCTTGGCAACTGGCTCAGTATCTGTAAAGTGAAGGAACCCCAAGAGTGTTTTGATCTTTCATACGACAAGCACTCCCTCCAAGCATGCTTTGCCAATCAGTCTTTATTCATGGGTGGGGCAGAGCTTTCGTCAGCAGGTGTACCCAAGATGAAGACTGGGGGGGATTTTCTGATTTTGCCTGGTTGGTTTTTCTGTATTTGTCAAAAAATAAGTCACTTCGGCCCCTGGAGACTTTGAGTAGAGGGGAACAGAAAGAGGCTATTAGCAACATTCCTTCAGTATAGAAAAAAAGAACAGAAGGTATCAGGAGCTGTGTTAATTGTACTCCTGCCTTAATGGTTGGAGCAGAGTTAGAGTAGGTAAAGGGATCCCCAAGTCCACCTTTGGGGTGCTGATCTTTAGGCTTAAATAGCGGAAGAATTGGAGTAAGAGACAAGTGTCATAATTAAGCAGGCCTGGGCAAGGCATGATCTTGTTGGTCACTGTCTCATCTTGCATCTCATTCTGCAGGGTGGTCGCAGCATCCCTGCTGTGCTTGCTTAATGGTAACTTCTGCTCCAGGCTGCAGCTCCACTGTCACAGACAATTGTCCTGTCTAGGGGTGTGAGTTCCATGGGGTTCTATTCCCGGAATCCAAGGTGATGGCTGGTTTAGGATAATGACTTCTCTCATGCCTTTATACTTGAGGTGGTTGAGCTAGGTCAGAGAGACACTCCCTGAGTGATTAACTGGCCTATTCAGAGAGTGAGCCAAAGAAATCAAGGCATTCGGAATGAAGGCGGATGCCAGGCTTTTTTAAAAGACTCATTTTAGTGGTGTGTGCCAGTGTATATGTGCAAATGCACACACATGAGTGCAGGAGCCTGCAGAATCCTGAAGAGGGCAGCGAATCTTCTGGACCTGGAGTTACAGGCTGTTGTGAGCTGTCCTATGTGGATGCTGGGATTAAACTCAGGTCTTCTGTATAAGTCAGTGGAGCCATCTCTCCAGTCTGATGCCAGGATGTTGATTTTGTTTGAGTGCTCTTCTGAGCCCCAGTGAAGGTCAATGCTTTTTAGCTCTAGTATGCTAGGCTTCAACCTGAATCTAGCAGGTGAACAAGGAAAAGATATCCACCCCCCATACAGTACTAGGAAAACATTAGGTTAAATGTAACCAGCAGTAATTGTTTTGAAAACACCAAAGTGTCCCTATTAGATATTATCTCTGTTCTATAAAAATGTACTATATTGAAATATAGATTACCCACAGTAAAATTCATCACTTGTGTGTGAGTTTTGACAAATGAATGCTGTCATGAAATCCCAGCACCACTTACTGAGGAGAAAAACATTGAGCATTTTAATAAAACTGCTCTGCCTGGTAGGAGCTTCAGGAGTCACTCTGTCTGCAGGGATTTTCTTCACTTGCCTTAGTTCATGGAGAACCAGCTTTTGAGGAAGGCAGAGCTGGAAACCTCCCTTGCAACCATCATATCTTTTCCAGCAGAAGTCACATAGTAGGGCCACACATGCCACAACCAGGTTATGGAGCGGCATTCACTGGCCAGAATGACCGGCTTGAAGTCACGAACACATTGCTCACACCAGAGTTGTACTCACTGGGCGCCCAACCCCCCCAGCCTTTTCTGCTGGCTTCCATTCCCCTCTCAGCCATCTTTACATAACACTTTACAGTTTGGAAAGTGCTTTCACAGCCCTTCATTTGCTTATTTAATCTCTTCCTGCTTGCCTGAAGCAAATCAGACCCTCAGATGACTTTCCATAAAAATGCTCTTCCTGGCCAAGAAACAGCTGTCCTGTCCTGATGATGAGGCGGCCGCTCCACGGGCACCAGCTGGAACCTGCTCGGCACCTATCCTTCATACTGTGGTTTCCATACTCACCGAAGTTACACAGCAGAGGAAGAAGGGAGTGGATCCAGCAGTCATTTGAAACTCTGGCTTCCACAGCCAAATCCCTGCTGCTCCGGCTGTGACTTGGAGGAAAGTGAAAAGGCAGAGTAGAATATGAATCCAGAGTGTGTCCCCAGAAAAAGTCCTTGCTTTCGTTTATTAAAGCCTAGCTGTGGGGTTTAAGGAAAGTTTAAAGGACAGTAAAAAACAGAAAAGAGAAGGTGACACCCCTGCAGGCTGTGGCAGAGATGGGATGGGAGAGACATTGTGAAGTCTCCCTGGCAATTCCCCTGTGAAGTCAGGATACCATGGTTAGATTAAGGACATGTGAGGAGATGACTTGGGAATTGGAGAACATGGATCCCAGTGCTGATTGTGGTGTCAAGTGATGATTGCCCTTGAAGAGGCCTTTTATGTTCTCTGATCTCCGAGTATGTCATTTGCAAAAGGTAAGTTGATGACCATGACGGATGCATGCTCCCAGAACTGACCTCCAGGACTCTGTCTTCATCAGTATTCTGTTGTTGTGAAGAGACACCATGTCCACGGCATCTCTTATAAAAAGCAAAACAGTTAATAATTTGGGGACTTGCTTATAGTTTCAGAGGTTTAGTTCTTTATCCTCATGGAGGAGAGCATGGTGGCACACAGGTAGACTTAGTAGCTGAGAGTTCTATGTCCGGATCCAAAGGCAGCAGGAAGAGAAAGACACAGGGCCTGGCCCCACCCCAGTGACATACTTACTGTGACAAAGCCACACCTAATCCCTCTCAAGTAGTGCCACTCTCTAATGACCAAGCATTCAAATACATGAGCCTATGGGGACCATTCCTATTCAAACTACCACAGTCTCTGTGGGATGGGAGCTGAGGAAGTGTGTTTGAAGGGCCCAAGAATAAAAAAATAAAATATGTAGTTTTCAAAAATAGAAATGTAAAATAAAAAAATATAAAGTTGTAAGCCTAGGAGAATGAGAACAGACTGTCAGTAGCTTTCTCAGCAGCTTGGGGATTAACTATTAACAGTGGGTTATTTTGCTTTACGACCCATAGCTCTATTTACAAGGCCAAAGTATCTCTATGCAAACTGAGAGCTGAGTCAACTTTTAGGAAACAGATATATGACCTCTGGGTTACGCATTATCCCTGCTATGTGAAACTGGCAGCATCAAAGGGGAGAGCATAGGGCTTCAGTAAACACTGCCTGGAAGTACCAAGGAAGAGAACAGATTGTTTAACTAAAAATTTTGTTAATGGAGATTATAAAATAAGGCAATCTGCATCTGAGTTTTACCTTGAGACTAAAAATTCCTTTGTTCAGACCTAATGCTTGGTGCTCCTACTATAAAAAGGCAGGTTCAGAAACCAGCCTCTGCCACAGCCTTACAAAAAAACCCATCTTTGGCTGTGGTCTCAGCTAGTGGATAAGCTTTTTGTGACCCATGGAGATTTTTAATTTTATTTTTTCTGGATTCTGGCTTCTGGAATAAAGTTTACTTCTAGTTTATTAGACTTTGGTGGTCTGTCCCCATCTTTGCATGTCCAGGTCTGTCCCCTGGACCCAACAGTGTTAGCTAACTAGTTGATTTTCTCATGTCATGATAGAAACAGTTTTTAAAAGGCAGAGTCTATTTTGGTGCACTGAAGGTACACCCCATCATGGCGGGGAAGCATGGTGTCTAGAGCATTGGATAGCTGGTCACTTGTGGCATCCAGAGCCAGGAAGGAGAGAGATGAGTGCATCTGTGCAGCTCACCCTCTGCTTCCCATTTTATTTATCAGCCCAAGACCCGGCCTCTAGGATACTCCTGTCCCCATTCAGGGTGGGTCTTTCTGTCTCAGATCTTTCTGGAGTCACCTGAGGGTGAGTTTCCATGGTAACTCTATAGCCAGTCAAATCTACAATGCTGTTTAACTATCACAGAAATGTAGTGTGGCAGTGTGTCCTTGTCCTGGAAGTCTTTCTGTCCCTCTGCAAAGGTGAGCTGACTAGGAGGAAGGTGTCCCGTGCCTGTCAGCTGGGGATTGGAAGCCCAGGGCCAGTTCTATGCCTTGTTTTGTTCACTCAATCACTTGCTTGCTTGCTTGCTCACTTGTTGGGGACTGAGGACCCACTGTGTCCTGGTGGAGCCAAGGCTATACAAAGGGACCATTCTCCCTGTCTGAAAGTTGACATGTAGCACAGGGAGAGGAAATCAGGGCAGCAGCTGGCTGGATTTCAGCAGCTTTTAGAGCACCAACTATTGTTGCTATTTACAAAGTCATTACTGTGGTGATGCCAAGGCTGGGGATATTAGACAGTAAATGAGGCAGGAAAGGCCAGGGAGAAACCCTTGGGAGAGACTTGCAAAGGAATCTGAGACCCTGAATGGATTTTCAGGCCACCAGGCCATCCTCCGGAGGGATGGCACCAGATCCGGTGAGCATGTGTCTCTGCCTCCCAGGCACAGGTGCTTCCCAGGAAGGATAAGAGGGGTGGATAGCACACCATTACTGCGGCAGGGAACAGTGTGTTAGGGGACAGTGCAGCTCCTAGGCCCTGGAGGAGTCTAGGTGTCACAAATTCCTAAGGATTTGTCATTCTAGAGGCAGAACTGTAACTATTCCTGCAGTTGTAACTTGGGCCTTTCCCCTGCAAAGGCAGAGTGCTTGACAATTTGACAAATGGCGGTCTGTGAAGTGGTTGCCACGTGTACTTCTTGTTCGCTGTTCAGAACCTTAGACCATGGAACTCTAGGAAGTCAGGACCAGAGCTAACAAGGAGGCTTGCTCCAAGCTAATAATGTCACTTGTAAACTAGTCTCACTTAGAATCATTTTGTAAATTTCAGGCATTACTACAAACATTTCATGGATGCTACCTTACTATCATATTCATTTTGCATACAGAGGAACTGTGGTGTGAAGATGGGATGGCCCACAATCCCACTGAGGGGTGAAGAGGGCCATGAGAAAGTGACACCCAGAGCACTGTCAGGCTCCTGGATGTGTTCTGATTACAGGCCAAGCAAAGGAGAAGCCTGGCAATGTGAGGGTTTGGAGGGTATCCTATCGGGGCTTCCAGGCTCTTGTGTCCTACAACAAGGAATTGAACAAGACACAGTATTGCTCTAGAAGCCGATGAGGGATGTCTGGAGTTATAGGCCCCTTAAGCCCAGGAGTGCATCAGTCCTTGAGGATCTTGGCCAAAAGCAGGGCCAGAGTCCACAAGCTGGGAACTGAAAGTGGTCTTTGTGCCCCTCACTGGTGCCCAAGCGATGCTGATGCATGGATTCCTGAGATGAGATGTGGGTTTTGGGTGCTAAGGCGGGCCTGCACCAGAACCAGCTGGTGATCTTGGAAAAGTGACCTTCGACAAGTGACCTTCCTTGTCATCTGTAAAGCAATACAATATATTGAAAAGTAAAGATGAGGGACTGGAGCGATGGCTCAGTGGGTAAAGTGATTGCTGTGTAAGCCTGAGAGTCTGAGTTCAGATCCCTGGGGCCCAAGAAAAAGGCAGGCATGTGTAGTGGAGTGATTCTGTGAGCCTGGTACTGGTACTGGGGGTGGAGGGTGGAGACAGAAGGGTGCAGATGATTGCTGACCAGCAAATGTAGCCGAATCGATGAGCTCTAGGTTCAGGGAGAGACCCTTGGCCAGAGAGAGAGAGAGAGAGAGAGAGAGAGAGACCGACCAAGCGAAACTCTGGCCTCCACATGTATGTACCCGCACATGAAAATACACACATGAATACTTACACATACACATAAATAAGAAAAAGCAAGAACAGTTTCTAAGAGTGATGAATACTCTTCTTGACACAGCACAGTCAGGGGAGCTCTACAGTCCAGCAGTCCAGCTGCTCC
>LOEQ01002850.1:204133-222369 GCA_001685075.1 Bramus lutescens | reverse complement strand
TGTCTCGGGCACTGGCCATCTGCGGGTATCTGTCTCTGGCACTGGCCATCTGTGGGTATCTGTCTCGGGCACTGACCATCCGCGGGTATCTGTCTTGGGTACTGACCATCCGCAGGTGCCTGTCTCTGGCACTGACCATCTGCGGGTACCTGTCTCGGGCACTGACCATCCGCAGGTGCCTGTCTTGGGCACTGGCCATCTGCTGACACTATTTCACGAGCATTTACAACTCTCTGGCCTTAATGCCTAGGAATGTATTCCAATAGGAAAGCAAGGCTCAGAAACTTAGGGTACTTACCTATAGTTTTTTTGGGGGGGGATGTGTGTGTAGGTTTTACAAAAGTTCTGCACTGCCTTATCTTATTTGGGCCCTCTGGTTTAAATGAGAACTTTGAGGTCCAAGGAGAAGCCAAAGCCACATTATCCATGTTCTATCTGGTAGATTTACTATCTAAATGTAACTGGGATGTTTTGGGGGCCACAAGCAGGTCTTCAGCTGATATTCTATAAGGTCATGATTATGATCTTGCCCATGATGGTTCCCCCAAATAATTATTAGTTCAAGACTACTTGAACTATGATACCCAAACCCCAGGAGCTGTCTGTATGGAATTTCCACTTCTAAAACACTCTCCCTGACTGTCTCGGCTCCCTCTTTCTGTTGTCCCTGACAACTCTCGCTCTTTCTGTTGTCCTTGCACATAGATGACATCTAAGAGGATTGGTAGCACACCCGTGGCTCAGCTGGAATGACCAGCGCTTTCATCTGTGTGTACAGAAAGAGAAGAAATAGCTGAGCTTGAAAATCCTGCATCCTATGTTGCAATGAATAATTCTGTCTGTTAATCTGGTTGGGCCACAGGGTGCCCAGACGTTGGGCAAATATTACCTTGAGTCTTTCCAGATGAACCTGACTGAGTTGCTTGTCAAGGGCTTCCCCGGGTGGCAGTTCAGGAATGGACAGTGGAAAAGATTTCTTCCTCTCCCTCAGCATTCTTAGGGGAAGGAAGGTTCCCTACAGGCCAGCTCTATTTTTCCGAGGAAGCCCAAGCCATGCTCTCTCAGGAAACCAGGGCCAGGTGTCTGTCTCATAGTCATCTCTCACATGCCACAGGACACTGTACAGAGTGGCCCCAGTGGAATAGCTGTCAAGCTGAGTGAAGCTGAGTGAGCGACACTCAGAGGATCACCTCCTGCCATTGACTCTGAACTGGAGATGGAGATTGACAAAGACACTAGCCTCTTGACACTGTGTCAGCCATCCCAAAGAGAAGAGTGATGGGCTGTAGTTATGTGTTGGTATTTTTAGATCCCCAGTTTTCTGGGGACCTTTCCCCACCTCTGTGCTAGTGTGAGTCTAATAACCTTGAGCCACTCTGAAGGACAAAGTCTATCTCTAGTTGTGGAAAATAGAACTTTGCATCCAGAGGGACCTCAGAAGTCACTTTTCCCCTCCTCCAGACATGCCAGGTATTATGTGACTTCTCCCGGGCAGATATGAGCAAACATCTATTTATTCCAGACAGAACACTGAACAACAGACTGAAGAAAGAGTCCTACATGAGTCTAGCTTAGCCAATGATAAGTTTATACAGGTTCCTTACAGGAGCATGGACAGCCCAGAAGCAGCTCTATCATGGAAAAGCTCACCCCAGGTGATAACTCAGGACAGTTACCTCTATGGAGCTCCCTGCAGGACTTGAAGGCAGCTGGGTGGGAGGGTGTCCTGTCCTGGCAACTGTGATTGCTTGTGCAGCCTTGGGGAGGGGCCTTGTGGATCGTGTAAGTTTCAGGAGCTTCCTGGGTCTAAGAAGTTACAGATACTTCCTGAGTTTAATAAAATGTTTCAATCCAGAGGAAACTGAAAATCAAAGCTACACATTAAGTAATAAAACTAAAGCTCAGTGAGAACTGATATAGCCTTGTCCTCAGCTCCACCTATGTCCCGAGAGGTCAACAAAGTGCTCTTTCAAAACTCAAATGCAGGATGAGGAGATGGCTGAGGTGGTGAAGTGTCAGTTTTGCAAGCATGAGGACCTGTGTTTGCATGCTCAACATCTACAAACCTCGGCCAGATGGGGCAGCATGTAGGATGGAAATGACATATCCCCAGGGCTCACTGACCAGCCAATCTAGCCAAAACAGTGAGCTCCAGGTTTTGTGAGAAACTTTGTCTCAAAGAATAAAGTGGACAGTGATTGAGGGGAACATCCAATATTAAACTCTGGCTTCCATACATGCATGTACACACAAGTATAATACACACATACACATGATGTGGGATTCCCCTCTGTATGCTGTGAATACCATTAATGACTAAAGAATGCTACCTTGAGCCTATAGCAAGGCAGTACTTAGCTAGGCGGGGAAAACTAAACTGAATGCTGGGAGAAAGAAGGGCAAAGTGAAGGAGAAGCCATGGAGCCACTGCTAGAGATAGATGTGTTGAAACTTTGCTGGTAGGCTATGACCTCATGGTGATGCACAGATTAATGGAGTTGGGTTAAATTAGGATGTAAGAGTTAGCCAATAAGAAGCTAGAGCTAATAGGCCAAGCAGTGATTTAATTAAAACAGTTTCTGTGTGATTATTTTGGGGCTGAGCAGTCGGGAACAAACAAGCGGCTCCTCCCTCCAACACACACACATTCACATTCACCCCCCTACCCACCAAGCCCAGCATTGTCATGCCTCTGTTTAAAAATCTTTCATCACCTGTAGTCAAGAGGTGTCTCTCTTGGCACACACCTCTGTGGTGTCTGACCTTGTGTGGTGGCTAGTTTTTGTGTCAACTTGACATAAGCTAAAGTCATTTGAGAAGAGGGAACCTCAGTGAGAAAATGCCTCCATAAGATCTGGCTGTTAGCGAGCCTGTAGGTGCTACAGTGTAGGGCATTTTCTTAATTAATGATTGAAGGAGAAGGGCTCAGCCCACTGTGGGTGGTCCCATCCCTGGGCTCATGGGTTCTATAAGAAAGCAGGCTAAGCAAGCTATGAGGAGCAAGCCAGTAAGCAACACCCCTCCGTGGTTGGCCTCTGCATCAGCTCCTGCCTCCAGGATCCTGCCCTGTTTGAGTTCTTGTCCTGGCTTCCTTCAATGATGAACAGTGATATGGATGTGTGAGCCAAATAAACGCTTTCCTCACCCAGATTGCTTTTGGTCATGGTGTTTTGCCACATCTATAGAAACCCTAAGACACCTTACATGAAGGCTTTTCACTGAACCAGTCCCATGTATGTCTGTGTGGGACACATTCTCCAAACATCCTTGTTTTCTTTGGCCGATTCTCCTACTGCGAACTGTTACCACACCTGGCCTTTCATTTTTGTCCTGATAGGCGAAGTCTACAGCTGTCTCTTCATGGGGATGTTTCCTAGCTTGGGAATGGTGTAGACTGTCTTCCTCTGTGCTCTGGGGTCGTCCTATAGTCCCAAGATGGCTGGGTGGTTTTGTTTATGTTTTTGTTTTTACGTCCCCTGTCTAAACCCTCAGCTACCTAAGGACAAGGACTTGGTTTTCAGCTCCAGCATTTGTTAGTGAAGGAGTATGTGAGTAAAAGCTGAGACTTTTTATCTAGGGTGTTACACAGAGCTGAGATTTCCAGACCAGTGTGACCCCCTCTCTTTACGCCTGAGTAAGGACTCTGATGTGTCTGCTAAGGAGTTTTACCATTTACTACCTTAGTGGACTGGCACTTCTGTCTTCGAAATGAAGAAACCATTTCCCCTAATCCAAATGAGAGCCTGTTACACTGCCTCAGTCATGCTAGGAGCTCATTGGTAGCCACTGGGAAGCTTCAAATCAGACTGTTAAATAGGGCATACCAGAAGTCACACACTACTCATTTTCATATCAATCTCAGGACAGGGCGCCCTCTGTTGGTCATGCCTGGAATCAATCACATGGATCCAGACTTGATAGGCTCTGTTGAGATCAGTCATCCTCTCAGCCATCCATTCATTTTTAATTTGTTCATCTTCTGGAATCTCTGTGCGAGTTCTACAGTCCCAGCACTGTACCAAGGGCGAACTGAATGGTGAATAAGGAAATCACAGCTTTCCACTAACAGGTAGGCAAATGGGCGGGAAAACAAGTGTTCCAAGGGTGGTGGGTGACCTTCTAGATGGAAATCCAGGATGCCAAGAAAGGGTGTGACTGGAGATCTCAGCCGAGTATGGGAGTTTGCCATCCACCTCATCTAGTATCCCCAAGCGGCTACTGAAGCCAAACACCTCAGTAGCTCTAGTGAGGAAAGTATGCTCCCCCCACCAACAGCAACAGCAAGCAAATGACAGAGACAGGGCATTTTGTTGCTTAATTAACAATGACCTTGTGCATAGATGGAGATGTGCGTGATTCAAATACAAATGGCGGAGACTTCAATCGCTGGCAGATGCTTCCCCTTGCTCATCAGTTGGACATTTAGGCTGTTTCCAGTTCTTAGCTCTTAAGAACAGAGCATCAATGAACATGGCTGAGAAAATGTCCATGAGGTATGATGTTGAGTCCTTTGGGCTTATTCCAAGGAGCGGTATTGCTGGGTCATAAGGCAGATCTACTTTTAATGTTTTGAGAATTTTCCACACTGACTTCTGTAGTGGCAACATCTGTTTGTTTGCAAAACATCACTAGTGGATGTATCCCCACATTCTTGTCAACATTTATCGTCAGTTGTTTATTTTAGCCATTCTGGCAAGGGTAAGGGAAATCTCAAGTAGACTTTCCTTTTACTCAGTTGGTTGCTTCCTCTGCTGAGAGAAGCTTTTAAACTTTATGAAGTCCTGTGGTGGTTTGAAAGAAAATGGCCCTCATGGGGTGCAGCATTATTAGGAAATGTGACTTGTTAGAGTAGGTGTGGCTTTATTGGAAGAAACATGGCATTGTGGGGGCAGGCTCTGAGGTCTCCTTGGCTCAAGTTGCACTCAGTATGACAAGCAGCTCACTTCCTGTTGCCTGCAGCTCAAGATGTAAAACTCTCAGCTCCTCCTCTAGCACCATGTCTGCCTGCACACTGCCATTTCCTGCCATGATGATAATGAACTAAACCTCTGAAGCTATAAGCCACCCCAGTTAAATGTTTTCCTTTAGAAGAGCTGCCATGGTCATGGTGTCTCTTCACAGCAATAGAAACCCTTTGACCAGGTCCATTTGTTATTTGTTGGCCGAAGCTCCTGAGTGAGTGGAGACCCTACTCAGAACATCCCTCCATATCTACACCTTTAGGGTACTGGCCTATGCGTTCTTCTAGCAGATTCTTCTGCATTTTGTGTTTCACACTGAAGCCTTTGATCCATCTGGAGTTGTTTTGTGCAGGGTGGTAGATGTTGGTATCATTTCATTTGCCAGCACCATTTGTCAAAGAAACCCAGTCTTCTGACCCAGCACTTCCTGCTGCATGATACCCAAGCCTTCTGCTCTGGGGCTACAGTGAATGGCCCAAGACTCAGAAAGGTCATGGGCCTTGCATAGGTCCCTCATCTAGAAAGTGAGAGCCAGTCTACGTAGATGATCCAAACAGAGAGCTTGGCCAACTGCTCACCAGGAAAGTGGCCCTAAGGACAGCGACCTTTCATCTTAGACTTCCCAGCACCTACTTCATGAGCTCATCTTGTGAAATCAAGGTAATCCTATCAGAACCATTCAGTAAATGTTAGCCATCTTTATCAGCTCTTTGGGGGGAATCTTTCATGCTCACTCCTTTTGTTTCTGTCTAGAAGGACTTCTACTAATGTAACACTCCTGGTGCCTGCACCACAGACTGTATATAGATCAACAAGGAAGTGGGCAGTGTTTGCCTAACTGATGATCATGAGAGAAGAAACTGGGCTCAGCTGAAACGGAAACCCACTTACTAGGTAGGTGTAGTTGAATAACTCATAGGCAAAATTTTAGACATCACACGAGCAAGTCACTGTCCTGTCTTTCATATTGAGGGTTTAGCCTCCCCTTCCTGGCACCTGAACCTCTTCCCTCTAGTTTGCTCTGGAATCTGGACCTTTCTATGCACTTTCTAACCCTGTACCAGCTGCCTCTACAGGCTTTGGGTCTTTGAGTCTTTGGGGTTGAAAATTCTTCTTTTGCCTGAAGATCCCCAGAAGTCCAGATGCATACTTAGGAATAGAACCAGAGAGCAAAGACAGGCCTGGGAAGGAACAGTCCAAGGCCCCTGTCATTCAGATGTCAGGAACTTGCATCAAGGAGTCGATGGAACTAGCCTTCATGTTCTGCTTAGCAGGTGGTCCCTTCTCCCACGGGCACTGTCCCAGCCACCTGAACAGGTTGTAGGCTTTACTATGATTTTAGCTTTAATACTTGTGACGATGAGTGAGGTAGGGTAAAGCAGGTGTCTGAGTCCCCAGGAGAGCAGCTCCTTCAACCTGGGACCTGTGTGTGGCTCAGTCCATCTGGCGTACACAGAAGGAGAAAAGGACTTCACTGCCATTCTGGCCACAATACCTCTCAGCCCCTCCCAAGGAAACCCCTTTGTAGAATATGGACTGGATCGCTGGTTGGTCTTAGGCAGCCAGTGTGTGCCTGCCCATGTGTGATACCAGACCAGTGGAGCACATAGCAGGCACAACTAACTGATCTCCTGACAGCAAAGCTTTCTGAGGTGAGTCCTCTACTTGCCGGCTGCAGCCCGAGCCCTGTGCGCCAGCCCACGGCACAGCGGCGAGGTAGCTCTGTGTTCTGCACCTGTTTGCTCACACCACTCTTCCTGACTATGACACCTCTTCTCCTGCTGGCATTCTTTCCCTCCACCGAGGCTCAGTGTAAACAACATATTTTTGATAAAAATCATTTGCAGCCTTTCCATTTTGTGGTTCAATAGCGTGCACCAAGCACATTTTTTTTTCGTTTTGTTGAGAATTCTAAGCCTCCTGGTTATATCTGCCTTCAAATACATTTTGTTTGGTCCATCTTTTGATTTTTGGAAAACTTGGCTTTGAATGTCTTGGTTTTACATTCTAGTTTCCCACAAACTCCACCATTGCCCAATGGTACACACCACCACATCACACAGTTTGGTATCATGCCATGGTCATTGAGCCATTTGGATTTACTGCTCTTGTTGTGTGTGTGTGGGGNNNNGGTGGGAATGTAAAGAAGTCCCTCATCCCCATTAGTCAGCAAGGGATGGAGACCTCTGTCCTGGAACATCAAAAGAGATGGATTAGGCCTACCAGATAGTGTATCAAAGTGAAGTCTTCCCCCAGGTCCAGTAAAGGAACATGGGCTTTGGGACCCTGGTCTCAGCTAGGTGTTAGACTTCTGCCCAACAGAACCTGTGAGATGATACAGACATAGCATTGTAAGTCACTAAACTGACAGTAATTGTCACAATGGTGCCAAATGGCTGTGTGTCTCAACAGTGCCAGAAGGTCTATTCTTTCCCTGTCTTTATGTTTCTGTCTCTAGTGATGCCTGACATACAGCAGGTGCTTAGTAAGTGTCTGTCTGCCAACATAGCTGATGTGAAGAAACCTAGCTAATCTGCCTTGAGAGAGGATGCCTTGATCTGTCTCTAACCCCTCATATGAAGCTCTGGATGGGAGGAGCTGATCTACGCCTAGTGGACAGACAGCCCGGTTTAAATAGCTCTTCTGGGAAATTCAGAGCCATTGTTTCTTGCAGGAGATGACCCACTGGGAAGAGTGCTCAGTGGTTTGTGGAGAAGGGCTTGGTTTAAGGAGAAAACACTGGTTTATCTTCCTAGGGCTTCCTCTTCTTCTCCTGATGAGGATGGATGTTCACCGCCCCATCAGAAGATGGCAGGTGACAAATGGAGTAGCGCTATAGTGGGTGATACCTGACAGCCAGCATCCTCCAGCTTAGAAAGGGGGTGGGGCAGGTCCACGGTGATCTTAGTGCAATGTACAATATAGAGTAGTGCTATAGCGGGTGATACCTGACAGCCAGCATCCTCCAGCTTAGGAAGGGGGTGGGGCAGGTCCATGATGATCTTAGTGCAAAGCACAATGTTGTGAGATGAAGACAGCAGGATGAGGAGTGGAGTAGCATGGGTCATCCGGGGCATCCTGGACATGGGGATGGAAAATCGATGTTTTGCCTCCATGTTTTTGTTGTTTTTTGAGACATGCTGGTTTTGAACTTGCTATGTAACTGAAGTTAGTTTTGAACATCTGATCCTCTTGCCCTCACTTCCCAAGTGCTGGGATTACTGGTGGGTACCACCAAACACAGCTCTATCCTCATTTGATCATGTGACTGCTGAGCCTCAGTTTTCTTCTCAACTGAAACCCCTCTGGTCCCTCCGAGCTCTGGGATCTCGAAATGGCATCCACACCAAAGACTTCTAATGTTTACATTTGGACAGTGCTGTAGCCATTCCCATCTATCTTCAGTCACCAAAGCATATACGTAGTTCGGAATTTTATAAAATGAAACAATCACTTCTTCCAAAAATCTAAGAGTTGCAATCAGCATTTTTTTTCTACCATCCCCCACCCCCCACGTAATTGGAGAGGAGTGTGGAGGCAATGCGGAGAGCTTTTCCTCAATCAGCACCTCAAAGCATCCCCACATGTCAGAGAGAGGTAAATCCACTGGTCCAGTTGTGTGTGTGTGTGTATACATGGAGAGTGCACATGAATGGAGGCCAGAGTTCAACATCTGAAGTCTTCCACAATGGCTTTCCAGTCTTTTTTTTTGAGGCAGCATCACTCAGAGAACTTGGAGCTCATCACCTTTCAGACTAGCTGGCCAATGAGCTCCAAGGGTCCTCCCATTTCCAATCCCCAACCCCAGTGCTAGGGCTGCAAACATGTGCCCCCACACCCAGTGTTTATCAAGGGTCCTGGAGATTTGAGCTTCAGATCCTGAACTTGTGAGCCATTCACTTCACGAGGCCACTGGGCCATCTCCCCCAGTCCCCGATATCCCTTTGATAAATAAACAGGCCAGACACAGCCAGTTGTGATCTGAACAATGTGAGTGGAACTATCAAGGCTCGGGCCCCGAATACTGGACCCCAAAGCCCATGCCCAGGGTGGTACACACCTTCCTGACACAGATAGAGGGAAGCCAGCCCCACCCAGCATCTTCTTTTTCTCTTTACTCCCAGGTAGGAAGCGATGGAGGAAAACGCAGACTGTGCCCATTACCCCACAACATATTCCTGTGTTAATGACAGTGCTTTTCCTAGATTCATTAATCCACTGTTAGAAACTAAAAATGAGTTAACCAGCTGGTTAGTGTGGCCTTCTAGACCAGTGGTTCTCAGTGTTCCTAATCCTGTGACCCTTCACTACAGTTCCCCATGCTGTGGCGAGCCAACCATAGCATTGTTTTCATTGCTGTTTCATAACTGTAATTTTGCTACTGTTGTGAATCACAGCGTACATATCTGTGCTTTCCAATGGTCCTAGGGGACCCCTGTGAAAGGGTTGTTTGACCCCCGAAGGGGTCATAACTTATAAACCACCATGGATAATTTAAATCGGGTTGAGAAGTTGAGAGCTACTACATTAAACCATCTCTGTGTCATTACTGTGATGGTTTCTAAATCATTGGGTCAAATGCTATATTCTTTTCTTATACTATTGTGACCCAGTGGTGGAGAAACACTGTTCTAGACACTCTAACAACCCCCTCCCTTCCTGAAAGAGGGGTTCCTTGTTCTTTCTAAGTGATCCAGAACAAACACTCTGAATTTGTAACAGGAAACATCATCCATTAGGATGTACAGACAGTAGGTTTTTTTTTAAAGGGCTCACTAAAAATGCCCCAGGTGATATAACTAATACTCATTCTCTTTATTCCATGATTAACTTTTGAAATGTGCCTTTACACCATTTGCCCATTTAAAATTTATATTTTAGAAGCAAAAGAAGAATTTGATTTTTGGTGTGTGTTTTAGCAACCCAGTTTAAATTATCCATGGTGGTTTATAATGAAATCTCATGTACTGGAAGACTTCTGTCGAGCCTTAGGGATCACATAGCATTCATCTTTCCGAAGGGAGAAAAATGAGACCGTGACAAGATAAGCTGCTTCTTTCAAAGCTATCCCGCCAGTTCAGGAAATAGCAGACAAAGCCCCAGCTCTCCTGATACATAGAGTATGTGAGAGTTACACTTCAGGACGGAGCTGCTGTGATTCTGAGGTCACTGTGATAAGATGGCACCTTTCCATTCTACTGGGGGGAGGGGAGGGAGAGTCACTGTGGGAGGCAGGTAGGGGAGTGAGCGGGGAAGCACCCAGGCTTTAAAGCCAGCCTCTGGAAGCTTGCTCAGGCAACTTTCATTTTTTTTTAATCTGACCTTCGTCATGTGTACAGTGGAGACGATGACCTTGCCAAGATGCAGGAACTGTGGTGTGGATTCCAGGCAGGTGAGGCATAGAGGCCTTGCCATGCACATGTATAGACTGCTATATCAGCGTGTTGGGCATTGTATGCTGTCTGTGCAAATGTTTTCAGAGAAATCTGCTTCTCTCTGCTCCCATGTCTGGCAAATCCCTATGTTTTACCTTGTCAAATGCTGGATTTTGTGAAACTCACACAGCATCCGTTCTCTTACCACCCAGGATCAGCACCCTCCTGGTGAGCTGTCTCTCTTTAATATGAGAAGCCAAAGGCTAGTTCCACGGGGCACAAGCAATGGAGGGCTCAATCCTACAAAGTTTGCTGACTATCTTTTGCATGTCCTTATGGCTGTGTGAAACGGAGAGAGAGAGAGACAGAGAGACAGAGAGACAGAGACAGAGAAAGAGACAGAGACAGACCAGACCATTCCTATCACCTCCCCAGGGGTCCCCAGTGAAATCAGACATCTTCCTTATAGTTTCTGACAACAATGTCAGCTAATAAAGGTGTCACAGATTGAGAGACAGCCATCCTGTCTCAGATACATGGGGGAGGCTGTTGAGAAGTAGAATTTGATGTGGTTCTCAAAGGTGGCTTTAGGAGTGGTACCCATGATGCCTACCTCCTGGTGTTCCCAGACTTCTGTTCTCCTCTCCTCTGGAGTGACTCTCTTCTAAGGAGCAGAGGACATGACACTTTCTTGATATGACTGCAAATCATTCTGATTTCTGCCAGGCTGGCAGAAGCCCTTCCTGGGCCATTTTGATGAAGCAATGGCCATGTTGGGAGGCCTGTGACATTGACGAAGCAGTTTGCACATCTGGAATGACATCCAGATTCACGTGGATGGACCATGTGCATGGAGAGAGGAAGAAGGACACCAGGGTGGAATAGCAGGCTGAATTACCTTGTGGGGACTCTGAATACCCAGTTAAGGGCCATAAACCATATTGGGAGGCGATAAGGGACCCAGTGAGAGTCTTGATGCAGGAACTTAATTTAATGTTGCCTTTCAGAAGTTACTAAATGTGGGACATGGCAAAGGGGAGAAATTTGAGACAGGTAAGAGCCCCAGCAGAGAGAGAAAGGGCCCACACTCTGACCTGACAGTCGGAGCATCAGAAGACACAACTGTGATAGCGACCTTGTTTGAATAGTAAATTCTCAGAACATGCCCAAGGTCTGCTAGGCAATAGTTGTAGCAGGCATTTGTTTCACATCCATCCTGCACACACAGACAGGTGTAACTGCCATAGAAAATAACCACAGGTTTGACTTTATGGAAATAAGAGGAAGTGTACCTGAGATGAGGAAACAGGGGGCAGGATAGAATGTTTCCTCAACTTCCAAGAGAAGAGCCATTTGTGAAGAACCCAAGGCACCAAGCTGTTCAGTCTTCACTTTCTGATGACCCCTGTTCCCACTGGTAAGACCCCAGGTCCTTATGAGCCTTGAAGCAAGGCTAAGATACATTCAAAGCCATTCTAGTGTACTTTCAAAATAAACAAACAAACAAACAAACANNAAACAAACAAACAAACAAACATGCCATTGTACCTGTTATTATTATAACAATGAAACCCAAGCACCTAAACCCAAGCAGACATACAAATGAAAAACCTCACCACGAGTGCTAGCCACCCTTGCAGTCCATCTCCGTGAATCTCCTCTGCTAACGAGCTTGCTGGACCTTCCTGATCAGATCAAGAACTAGCAATAGGAAATGTGGCGGTTTTGGATGGCTGATCAGAATTCCTGGCTAGGAGTATAAACCTTCTTCTCAGCACCCATGATTAAACTGGGGCCTTGCACATACTAGGCAAGCCCTTTACCCTCGCGCTACATTCCCAGCTCCTGGTTTGTTTTGTTTTAAGATTGGGTATGTATTCATTACTTTTCTATTGCTGGCATAAAATACCACGACCAAGGCAATTTACAGAAAGAAGAACTTACTTGACTTACAGTCCTTGAGAATGAGATTGCATATTGCAAAAGAGGCATGGGAGTGGGCAGCGGGCAGCAGACATTGAGGCAGGAGGGGGAAGCTGAGTGCTCACATCTTTAACTATAAGCCCAAAGCAAAGAGAGCAAGCGGCAAGTGCAGTCTTTGAGCTCTTAAAGCCGGAATCTACTGTGACTTGCTTCCTCCAACAGGGCTGCACAGCTTAAACCTATCCAAACAACATCGCCGTCTGGAGACAGAGTGTTTAAATACCAGAGCCTATGGGGACTTTCTCACTAAAACTGCGACAGCATCTCAGACACAGGCTAGCGTCAGACTTGTGATCCTCCTGCTTACCTAGTATTGGGATTGCAGGTGCACACCATCCTGCATTGCTTGGGCCTATGTTCTCTTATTTACCAAAAGTGGGGAAATGAGGGAATCGTAAAAGAGAATCAGATGTTTGGTGGTGGTAGCTGTACTCCCTGGAGGATTTGGTTTCTATTCTTTAGCAAGCCAGAGCCAATAACCATGCGTTTCAGAGCCATCATAAGACACAACTGGTGCAAACAAATCTCCTGGCATTCCACAAATAACACCCATTTTAAAAAAAACAGTTGTAACAGGGTAGGATAACAGGATTTGGGACACGGGAGCTGTCCGTGGTTCTGAATGGATCATTGCCCCCGTTCATGCCTCAGTACTAGGGTCACTGAACTATCTTCATTTCCTTCATGGACGCCCCCTCCCCCACACACATGTGCACCCCACTGCACCTTCTCAGACAGATTTGCTTTTTTTTTAAATCATGATGTCATTGTATTTTCATCCTTTGGCCAGCATGATCTTTCCTAAAGGCACAGGTCTGGTAAATACGCTGTTAGTAGAGCCACCCCGACCCCCTGCTACAGCATAGAAGACTCCTACTGTCTCTCCCCTCCTCT
Source organism: Bramus lutescens (assembly GCA_001685075.1). Classification (NCBI taxonomy): domain Eukaryota; kingdom Metazoa; phylum Chordata; class Mammalia; order Rodentia; family Cricetidae; genus Bramus; species Bramus lutescens. The sequence continues at coordinate 209,156 of LOEQ01002850.1, read as the reverse complement.
CTCCCATTCCTTCCTGACCTCCATGCCAAGTATGACTCAATCCCTGACCACTTCTTCCTGGGACCTCCTTTTCTATCTGCCTGCCTCATCCTGTGTCGTTCTCTCTATTCAGAATTCTGCCCCCTTTTTTTTCAGACAACTAGCCCCAAAATGTCATCCCAAACTCAACATTTTCTGAAACTTCTTTCCATGTCTTCATAAAAGACAGCTCTCATCCTTTTCCCTTCTCATATTTGATCATATTTCTGTAATATCACTCAAGTGTCCATAGCTCTGCTCCCTGACAGAGATTGGAGATTTCTTTGAAGTAAAATGTGAAGCTTTATTCCCCTTAGTGTCCTCACTATAAGATAAATATTAAGCACCAATAAACCTATGGGTGACCAAACTCTCCCTTTCCGCCCTGCATTTGCCCACTGGAGCCCAGAGAGTTCTCCACATCTTCCTCCACCATCTCATAATGAATGAGCCTTTCAGAGCACCCACTCTTATATTTTGGCTCACTTCCTAGAAATTTATTTACTGTACATATTTCACCACCTACGAACTGTTCTTTATATTATGTTCTTTGTAAATATGTGTGAAAAGAAAAAAGAAGAAAACCATTTACAGCTAATGTCTAATAGAAACCCCGTGATTTAGAGCTGAGACGCTTTCATTTCACAAAGAGGAGGTGGGAATCCAGAGACAAGCAAAGTTCTCCCAAGCTACACAGTGGCAGGTGGCAGAGGCAGGATTAGGACCTCTCTTCATAGTCACATGGCCATCTTTGTCCAGCATTACAGAGTACACCATTGATTCCTCTGCTTCATTCTTCAAAATGATGGTCATGCAGTTCTATCATTATTAGCATCCTTCTAACATTCCCAGTCTCGTCATGAGTAATGCTTATTTCATCTAAGCAAGAATAACATGGTTAATCATGGTGATGCTATTTAGAATAGGAAATATACTATATTAGTTATTGCTCTCATCACTGTAACCAAATACCCGGCAAGAGGCAATTTTGGTGATTTGAATGAGCTGTCATCTTCAGGCATCTGAAGACTTGATCTTAGTTGATGGTGCTGCCTGGAAGGTTTAAGAGGTGAGGGATAGGAGAAAGTAAGCGCACCACTTGAGGTGGACTTTAAGAGCGTAAAGACCCACACTGTTTTGACTTCTCTCTCTCTCTCTCTCTCTCTCTCTCTCTCACACACACACACACACACACTTGTTTGTGCTTGTGCTTCTGATTCAAGATGTGAGCCCTCAGCTTCTACTCCAGCCACCAAACCTCCACTCTGCCATTATGGACTCTAGCCTTTGCATACAGTAAGTCCAAAAACCCCTCTTCCCAGTAAAACACCTGCAGTACAGGATGGTTCATGAGTCTTGGGCAAGGGCTTGGAGATTGACACACACACACACAGACACACACACAGACAGAGACATGGGGACATGGGTAATCCTTGAAACAAGAATGCCAACTTTATTGTGCTCCAGGGAAGGTTATATAGGGATCCTTAACTGATAGCCATGCCCCATCCAAACCCACCAGAAACCACTCCACTCCCACCAGGAACTCCTGAGGGTCTCATGCTCAGGACAGCTGCAGGCACGGGAAAACAAGTTGTTTCACTCCAGCAGGCAAAGGGTCTGAGGCAGGCAAAGAAAGTCAAGGGGCCGGGGTCTGCAGCCCCCAACATTTACCCTTTAAGTTGCTGTGGCCATGGTGTTCCATCACAGCAACAGAAAAGTAACTTATATTAACCTAAGGGCGGGTTTATTTATTTACTGTGTTGAAGTTTTAAGAGTGCAGTCCCTCACGGCAGGGAAGGCATGGTGGTGATAGTTTAACAAGTCTGGTCACATTGGGTTCTCAGAAAGCAGCGGGGTGGGGGTGCTAATGTTGACATTGCCTGTTCCCTCTTCCCTATTACTTAGGCTGGACACCCATCCCACATTCGTGGTGGTCTTCCCTCTTAGTTGAACCTTTCTGGAAATGTCCTCACAGACACACCAGAAGTGTGTTCCCTGGGTGACTCAAGTCCAATCAGATTGACAATGAAGACTACCCATCACATGAGTACTGGGGCCTCTTTATTCCTGGAAGTGCCTGGAAGTCCTGTCACTTTCTGGAATGAATGTATGTGTGTGTGTGTGTGTGTAAGTGCATGTGCAGTGGTGGAAGGAGTCAGTTCTCTCCTTCCATCATATGGGTCCCCAGGACAGTCTTAGCAGCAAGTATCTCAACACATGAGCCATCTCACTGGCCCAAGTCTCTTAATTTCCCATGTGAAGACTAGGTGAGTCTTTGCTTCTAATGTTTGGTTTTATGCTTAGCCTCTTGAGTCCTCATGGGTGATGTAGACATCTTTTGTTTTACTGAAGTAACTCCTGATGGGTTTTTCCCCCTGGTGGGTTTCTATATGAGGATATTGCCGGAAAGAGCAGATATTGGGTATCTCCCGAGTATTCCACCCAAAAGATTAGGGGGCTGGAGGTGGAGATAACAGTAATCATGGTTGAATGATGCAGCCTCCTGAACTACAGGGCTTGGAAAACTTCTGCATTGCAGAAGGGGTATGCATCCCAAGAAGGCATGGGTGCTCTCGGTTCCTTCCCTTGGTACCTCTTCCACCTGTTGATGCCTGAGGTTTATCCTTTACGATGAGTGGGTAAATATAAGTGAAATGTTTTCTAAGAACTGTCTGCAGGTCTAGAGAGTGACAAATGACAAGAAGAGAGCTAGTGGGTGTGGAAAAAGCTCCACATGTTTTTATGAGCAGAAATATTCTGTGTTAAGCACATGCATGTTATCTTCAAGGACTGGTCCTTAAATGACCAATGATTGTGTACCAAAGAAGGTGACTTAAAGGGACACCCAGGTAGCCTATGGATGATCACAACAAACACCACTGCTACAAACACAACCATACCATAAAGATTTCAGAAGGAGCCCAGAGTTCAAAGCCCGAAGATTTGCAATAAGGTTGCATTCTTCCAGTTTCTGAGAGTGGGACCAGAAACAGGTTCGTAATTCCCTCCAGCCTGTTTCCAAATGTGAAAAATCATATTAAGACAATTCCTTTGATAACTGTACTAGAACAAGAATGCTTATATGGATGCTACACACTAACGAAGTCTCCATAGAGCTTGTCCTAACCCCCATTTCTCGCTCTGCAGCACAGAACATCACAGCTGTCTTCCACTCTGAATGCTCACTCTCCTGTTCTGGGTCAGCCCTCACCATCTCTGTTCTAGACCCTGGTTCTCTGCCCCCGGATTTAGTTATTTTTCACATTTCTGTAAAAAACAAAAATAAACAAGCAAAAAAAAAACAGACAAAAGCAATGGAAAGGATTAGAAAGGGGTTTATTTTGACTCACAGTTTGGGGGGGTACCATCCATCATGGGGGGAAGGCACAGCAGCAGCAGTGTGAGGTAGCTGGTCACATGGTCCACAGTCAGGAATCAGAGAAAGAAGGATGCTGGTGCTCAGCCCACTTTCTCCTTTTAGTTCCGTCTGAAACTCCAACTCATTGGGAGGTACCACCCATCATCAGTGAAGTCCTCCTTCCCCAGTGAAATGTTTCTGGAATCATCCCCAGACACTCAGAGGTGTTTCCATGACAATGCCTAGTCTAGTCAAATCAATGTTGAAGGTGAATTGCCATACCTCCTCCCACCTCAAAATTTTCAGTTGTAGGCAAATTCAACATCAGGGTTCTTTTTATTTTAATATATTTTGTATATTTACAAATGTGTGTGTGTGCGCATGTGTGTGCATGTGTATGGATGCATCTGTTCGTATATGTGCACGTGTGTGTATATGTGTGCCACAGCATGTATGTGGAGGTCAGAGAACAACTTGCTGGTTCTCTCCTTCCACTGTGTGGATACTTAGAATTGAACTCAGGTTGTTAGGCTTGATGGCAAGTCTTTCCCCACTTGCCATCAATAAAAGTACCCAGAGATGCTGCCTGGCTCTGGTGGTTTTTTAATAATTTCTACTTGAATCTAACATTCAGCAGATGTTAAAGGTCCCTGGATATAAGGTCCTCCCAATATAAAAACATAAACTCCTCATATTATTGAACCTTTGTGAAAAGGCCAGACAGACACTCTTAGTTCTGGATGAACACCATGGTCCTTGTGCGTCTGGTTGTCCACCCACAGCCATCTGGTATACCCATGGCTCTTGCCCAGATCCTCAGCCTGGGTGGAGGAAAGGCAGTGCCATGAAGCAGAGGAAGCCCACTCAATCATTTCAGGAATGTATTTGGCACCGTTTTGTGTGTCCTCTCTTGGTCCCTGCACTACCCCTAGGCTTTGTCGCACTCAGGATGGGGAAACTGTTGGCATTTCCAGCTATGTGTTTGGATACCTGAGCACAGCAGTGGAGGGGTTGTGACAGTGCCTTATCCATCACCACATCATGGCTGCTGCCACAGCTCATGCTCCCCGTCGCAAGAAGGACCAGGCTCCTGGCTCCCTGATTTACAGCGCAGTAAGCGATGCTTCCACAAGGAGACCCAAATGTCTTCAAATGTCAGACGTGCCAGTTGTTGCTGTCAGCTTTTATGGCCTGTGATATTTATCAGAGGGAAATAATTAAGTCTCCCCTCCCCGAACCTGGGATCTTCCTTGGAGCTTGTGAGGGGTGATGATAAAAATGCATGCAAGCAAGGCATCTTGTACACCCTGGGCTGGGAGCCCACAGCACAGCCTCTGTCTATGGGATGCCAAGGGCCCTTTATATACATGATCTGTTTTAATGCCAAATGCAGCACCTGGAGCGTTCATTTCACCTATGACAAAGCTGAGGCTCAGAGGTGGTGAAAATGATGCCACGCCAGTCCCATGACCTTGAGGAAGGGAGGCCATTTTTGGCAGCCACAAGTGCACAGCAGAAACAAGTGCACTTGTTTGATGTACAAATGAGCAGATGAGATGAATGAATGAATGAATGAATGAATGTCTTGCACTATGCTGCTCTGAAAGACACGGCCTCAGAGACCAGCACCTTGGACAGATACCC
>LOEQ01002850.1:174592-190228 GCA_001685075.1 Bramus lutescens | reverse complement strand
AGAGAGAGAGAGAGAGAGAGAGAGAGAGAGAGAGAGAGAGAGAGAGAGTTTGTTGGCTGATAGGAAAGGGTTGTGACTCAGAGGAGTTGGGGGAGAGGTGAATACAATTAAAACATATAATTAAAATTCTCAAATAACTTATACAGTTTTTCAAAACAAAAATGTCAAACAAATAAAAATAATGAGATTAATAAATAAAGAAGTGCCTTGTTCTGAGCCTAGGAAACAAAGTATGATCAGCTAGTAAATGATGCTTTATCATGTAAAATGCTGAGGATCTCTGAGCAGTTACAGTATCACTTGTACGTGGGAAACTGAGGCTCAGAGACACTGAGTAAGTTCTATGGTCTGCACAGTGCCAAAACACATTTGACGTTTGACACCCTGAGCCTAAGACTCCTGGCACTGTGAATGCCAGCTCCACCTCCTTCCAAGAGCCTTGGGAGAACATGAAGTTCTCTGAGGATAGGAAAGGGCCTCTGAAGGAGATAGGCAAAGCCAAGAGGCAGCATACAAAGCAGTCACTCCACCTCACTGGAGGTCCACTAAGACATGGGTCCAGCTGACCAATCCTCATAGCTTTGAACATCTTGGTCCAGGAGTCCTGGGCTACACCAGATTACTCAGATGGACTTCCCCACTCTACAGTGCCTGCCCAAGGCGGGAAAGCCTGACATAGCATCTCATTGTGCCTTCACACACACACACACACAAACACACACACACACGCACACAAACACTCTGGAAAGTGTCAACTGAGCTGGAAGCTAAGGTAGAGATCAATATGTCTCCAGACAACATGTTGCCATGCCCATGAGAGGAGCCCTTGAGGGCTTGCAGCCCAAGACAGGCCACACCTGCAGTTTTGGCTCTGACCTACAGAGGCAGGTCTTGTCCCATGGCTCGCGTACTCTTCACGTCAGTACATAGTCAGGGAGACATTCTGGGGTAGAGGGAATAATGTAGGGACTTGGATATCAGATGTGGGGTCAGGTATGAGTTCTGTTATTTTGTAACTTCCATTTCCTTTGCTTCTTTCATCCTCACTGGTTTTCTTTCTACAGTGAAGACAGCAATTCTCCCTGCTTCCAGTGTACAAACCTGACATACAGTAAGTGCTAATTAAATTATGAATTCTTTAAAACAAAAGAAAGTCTGTATTTAGCTTTAAAAATCTCTGTGGGGTTGGGGGTTAAGAAAAGCCATACCCACTCAAAGGACAGTCACCAAATGCCTTCTTTCGACCAAGCATTGTAATAGTCACTGGGGACATTACAGCTAAAACAGTTACTATTCAAATGAAGAGGAAGGTCATTTTCTGGAATACTGTGGTGGTTTGATTAAAAATGTCCCCTATAGGCTCAAATATTTGAATGCTTGGTCACCAGGGAGTGGCACTCCTTAAGGGATTGGGAGATGTGGTTTTATTGGAATAGGTGTGTCACTGGGGGTGGGCTTTGGAGTTTCAAAATCTCAAGCCAGGCCCAGTGCCTTTTTCTGCCAGTTACCTGCTGATCCAGATGTAGAACTCTCTGCTTCTCTCCAGCATGCCTGCCTGGACAGCGCCACTGCTACCTGCCTTGATGACACTAAACCTCTAAAACTGTGAGGAAGCAAGTCCCCAACTAAATGCTTTCTTTTGTAAGTTACCAGGGTCGTGGTGTCTCTTCATAGCAATAGAACAGTGACTAAGACAATACTTACAAGATGCTTGTCACGGGCCGAGACTGTCTTGAGAAAGTTGCATGAAGTAGACATTATTCCCCCTATTTACAAGTGGGAAAATTAAGCATGAACAAATTAAACATCTTGCCCAAAGCCACCTTGTCTGTTAGTTACAACAACATACAACACGTCTCCAAGGCCAGAAGCTTCATATAGTTCTTTATTGTTTCTCCTGGAAGGCGGCTGTGCTTGAGTCTGGGCTCAGCTGGGTGCTTCTGTCTTCTTACCCAGGTGTCTGTGACCATCGTGTACACTGTCCTCCCTCTTCTAAGACCAGGAGCTCCTCCCACACCCATGCTTCTTACAGTGATGGCAGGGGTGCAAAATAACAGATAGGCATCTCCAAGCTGATATGCTGGCACTTTCCAGCTAATTCTATCGTTTATAGAAAAATCAAGTAAGACAATTCAAGGTCAGCAATGAAATACACACAGTCCACAGCGAAGGTTGGTCCTCACCCTCTTGGCTGGCCTTGTCTCTCCACATGCATGGTGCAGACAGGACTGACTGGAGTGAGGGCTGCTGAGGTAGGCAGTGGTGCAGCCCAACACATCGCCTGTTTGGCAAGTACAGGGTCTTAATCCTGAGTCCTGTGCTTATGCTGTGAGCCAGGATGCCACTCACACGTGTGTACACAGTATGAGTGTTGGAAAATGTGGTGTGGGGTGCCACTAGCTCAGACAACAGAGGTAAGTTGCCTCTCAGAGGAAACATACTTAAAGCAGAAAGATGCAGCTGTTGAAGAAGCAGGAAATTTGTTTACACAGAGAGGCCCTGAGGCTCCAGAGCTGAGGTTCCCAGGAGAGCCTTCCCAGGGAGCTTTCTGATCACGGCTACAGCTCCTTCTCTCTCTCCTCCAGCCAGCCTTCTCTGTGCCTGTGAAAAGCTTATGATCTCTCTAGAACCAACTCCAGGCCCTGCCTTCCATTGACCAACCCCTTCTTCCCAGAATCCCCTTCTTCCCCCAAGACACAGCTCCAAGATACCCTCCAACCCTCAACCCTCCTGACTAAACTCTCCACATGCGTGCTGCCCACCAGGTGGAGGCTTTCTGTCACTGTGGACTACACTTCACACAGGGTCACAGTGACGAGCTTCCCTGAACAACTCAAGAGTTGATGAGTGAGTACAAGTTTGCTGGACTTCTACAGACCCCAAGCCCCCTGAGACCATCCTGAGAGTCTTGGAAACAGCCAAGAAGGATAACAGTGCAAACAGATGCCGGCTCTTGCTCCGTGCAGACAGACATGTCTCAAAGCTGATATTCAAGGTCCTTCTACACTTCCTCCTTGTACCTTGTATCACTGGATGGTGACCCCCTGAGGGTTCACACTCTAGTCCCTGGAGTCTCTTAATACTCAACATTCATCTATCTAAGATAGATAGATAGATAGATAGATAGATAGATAGATAGAATATCTATATATATAAAGGATTTTTGTAGATGTGACTCAAAGAGTCAAGGTCAAAAAAGTCAAAGGTCAAGGAGGTGTCCTGGATTATCCTGATACCATCTCAAGCATCTTTATGAGAGTGTGCATGTGTGAGCAACTGCATGCCCATATGTGCATGCAATCACATGCCCATATGTGTATGCATACACGCACAGAAAACATACACGTTCACAAATACACACATTTACATACATACACACATACACACAAACACACAAGTTCACATACAAACATACATGTGTGAATACACACACACACACACTCACACACACATGGACAGTATTTAGGTGAAAACATGTGGAGCAGTGTGGCCTCAGTCCCTGGAATGTCAGTAGCCATCAAAGCTGGGAAAGGAAGGGATTGTGCCCTAAAGCTCCTGGGGGCACTGTCTCCGATGTCACTGTGTGTTGCTTGTTCCGCACTTCCTGTTTACTCAGGTAATATTTTATCCTTTTTGAGTCTCTGATGAGGTTGAAGTCTAGATAGTTATACCACTTTCTTTGTTACCAAATTCAGAAAAGAAATTTGCATAAGCGGTGCAAAGGTTATAAAGGTCAATAAACATAAAAGCATAAGTTGTTTGTTTAAGAAACTGTCTAAGGTTTAAAAAGATATTTTTAGGATGATAATACAAGCTATGATAGAAAGTGGTTTAGTTATAAAATTTTGAACTCATCCAGATTGGATAGATAATAGAGTATATTCTCCAAAATTTCCAAATACAAATTGTGAATATAATTCTTACCTGATAATAGATATTTTTATATAACTTAACTGTGTTAGAGTTAAAATGTTTTCTTTTGATTTAGGCAAGAGGGGGAAATGTTGCAGAATATTTGTGTACACTGTGAAGATGTGTCTCTGCCTATGGTGCCTTCTGATTGGTTTACTAAAGAGCTGAGGCAAGGACTGGCAGGGTACTAGAACATGGCCAGATGGGGTAGAGGGCTCAGGGAGGACAGACAGACAGGGAGGGACTCCCAAGGAGATGAGAGGTTTATATACTAGCCTATAATTCCTGTGCTTGGAAGGTGGGGGCAGGAAAATCAGGACTCAAGATCATCCTTGGCTTCATATCAACTTCAAGGACAGTGTGGGATACATGAGACCTTGTCTTAGCATCAACAATCATCTTAATAAATTCAATAAATAAATATTTATTTTTTATTTAAAAATATTTAAGATGAGCATGGTGGTACATGCCTGCAATTCCCCCACTTGGGAGGCAGAAGCAGGAGGATCAGGAGTTCAATGTCTCCCTCAGCTAATATGGGGTTTGGGGACAACCTGGGATATGTGAGAGTCTGTCTCAAAAATGTAATATTATGGTGATAATTACATTTAAAAAGTAAAATGAAGAAAAGCTAAGTACCACCTTCATGAGGCAGAGAAGAGAGCTGAAAGGCCTTTGAGGTTCTTTGAGGTCAAGTGTCCACAGAGCAATAACCTTGGTCATTTGAGAAAAGGCTCACTGCCCTCTAAGTACATGAGTTCATTAGGTAGGTGTCTCCTTTCCTCCACTCTGATTTGTCTGACAGTCTGACCCCACCCAGGTCCCCTCTTGTTTTACTACAGGCAGGTTTGGAGGGACTATGTGGCTGGGTTCCTCGCATTCAGAGATATATCTCCGGGCTTGGCTGAAGCCCATCTCCTACTACAAATTAAGATGCATGACATTCTTTTCCGTGCTCCTCTTCTACTGTCTGCTGTGGTGAAAACAAAGGAGACTTTGCAAAGCACAGTGAGCATGAAATGCAAATTAGGGTTCCAGATAACTTGAGGCTGTTCATCCCAGAGAATGCGTACTGCCTAGAATGCCAATGCCACTTGGATAGGTTTGCATGAGGAGGTCAGACTACCTCAGCCAAACAAAGATAGGTGCGCATGATGGTTAGTTTTAACTTGACATAATCTGTAGTCACCTGGAAGAGAATCTCAAGGAGGAATTTTCTAGATCAAGTTGGCCATGTGGGCATGTCTGTGAGGTATTATCTTGAGTACATTAAGATGTGAAGATCTGCCCACTGTGGGTGGCATCATTCCCTAGGCAGGGAATCTTAGACTGTGTAAGAGTGAAGAGAAGCTGAGTAGTAAGTGTGCATGCATGCATTCTATCTCTGCTCTTGACTGTGGATGTGCCTAGCTCTTTCAAGTTCCTGCTGCCTTGATTTCTCCACAGTGATGGACTGTAACCTGGAACTGCAACAGAATAATCTCCCTCTCCCTTGTTGCTTTTGCAAGGCTTTTAAATATAGGAACAGGGCAGAAATCTAATACAGAGTATCCCAGGCAATCTCTAATCCAGGAATCTGAGCATATCCCCTGAGGATCTTTCTAGAAAAGCTATCTTACCTTCAGAATTATTTTGAGCCCCAACAGGAGGTGACAATAAGATTTCACCCTCTCAGCAGTTACAGCTGCTGTAGGACAGTCCTTATAACTTTCCAGGCTTCAAATCATGTATCCTTGTGATCTTAATTTTCTTTTACATTATTTACTTACTTACTTACTTACTTGTTTGTTTGTTTGTTTATTGTGTGTGATGGGATACTGTGGCAACCAAAGGACGACTTATATGAATTGCCAACTTGTTGGAATTCTTCTTCCACCAAGTGGGCTCCAAGGATTGAACTCAGGGATAGAAATCAGGTTATCAGGCTTGGTGAGAAGTGCCCTTATGTTGTGGGAATTCATTCAGCCAATAGCCTTTTGAGTACTGGCTCATTAGGGCATGGTCTGAAGTGCTATAAGCACATATGAAAAGCATGTTCTCCCCTCTTTCTTGGCTTGTGGTCTGGATTCTGTTTGCAGCTCTCAGCACCCACAGAGCAGAGAAACGCAGTGACTTTCTTGTTGTGAGTGTTCGTCAATAAGCATTTGTTATCTTTTATTGTAGACTCTCATGGACTTCCTTAATTATGCCTACATTCTGGCATCTAATGTGTGGCAAGAGCCATCTCTCAAGCCCTGTTTTCATGGTCTTTATCTCCCTTAATCTCCCAAGGTAAAGTACAATGTCTGTCTACCTCCTTTTCATTTTTGAGATGTTGAGTAGAACAGAGTTTCATCTCTGATCAACACAGCCAGAGTGTCTCATCCCTCTCTGGCCTCTCTCTGAATGCAGACATGCTGGGGTGTGTCTTACAATTCCTAGGTTTATAGCAGGCATTGAAGTAGAGAGGATCCAAATGGAGCCTGGAGAGTTGTGGGGCCAGCATGGAATTGCTCAGTGGCTCCAGGGGAGTCATTGTATTTCTTCCTCTGTGAGAATGAGGTGAGGGGCTGAGCATATTGTACTCTCCCCTATCGCAACCTTGCAATGGCTGGCAGAATAGACGGGAAGATCCCTCATAGCTCTGCTCACTTCAGCCCTGCATTTACCCAGACAGGTATTCACTGCTGTTGGAGCAGAGACTGCAGTTGGTTCCCAGACATCCTTTGTACATGTGTGGGGGCTGTTGCTGGGGGAGTGGCAGCTTTCCTGAGAAGTAAGTTCTTCATCTACTGAAGGTTAGCTCAAGTGAACTTTCCTTGTACAACCTTCCTCATCTTGTGAGGCAGCTCCAGGAGAAGTGTCCCCACCGCATGACACCCCCCTCCATGTATCCTGAAATTAGGCCATTTTCTCTTTCACTTGTCTGTGATACAGACAGGCTACAACAATGTCATCTCTGTGTTGTCAGACCACTTGCTGAGTGGTGACAGAATGAATGTCATCTTCCCAAGGCAATGCTCACCTCTGGGCCCCTGAGACAGTACAAATTCTACTGTGCCCCTAACAGAGCTGAGAAAGCTGAAACAAGAGAGCATGGTGCCTTCCCATCTAGTTCTGTCTTCCTTGTGTCATTAGCTTCACGCCTGACTTCCTGTTCCTGCTTAGCTGACAAGTTGTCCCCAGTCTTCATTCTCTTCTAGTCCTAGCTGGGATTCCCTCCTTAAATAAGCCACAGTTAGCCTGAGATGGGAACATGGAGGGTCTGATGCCTTGGTGACTCCGTGCTCTAGATAGCCGCCCTATTGGGAAGAATATGTGCCCAGAGACATATTCTTGGCACCTTAAGGCAAAGGGATTCTCCATGAAATGGTTCCAACATGTGGAAAAAGGTCAAAGCTGTTAATCATGGTTCAGAAGCTCAGTGACTCAGCCATCCATCCATATGTTCCCATTTTTGTCCATCTAGCCACTCACTGGAGACTTCCTTTTAACAACACCCTCAAAAATACCGCATCGGTTTGTTTACCCAATATGACTAATTCATACAGGAGCAGCAAGCATTGACGGCAGCCTCACTGTGTCCTAGGAGCTGCCTTCAGAATCTTGCTTGTGGAAGCTAACACACAGAATCCCTCCAATGCGTTCACTAGATGGGTAGGTACCATTTTCCATCATTTAGTTTGCAGATGAGTGACAGCAAGCAGGGGCAGTGAAAGGTGAGTACTTGGTCAAGACCAGGCAGCTGGTGTGTTGGAGAGCTAGGCTAGACACCATGCGTCACCAACCACAACTTGGAGAGCTGGGCTATGCACTATGTATCACCAACTACAACTTGAACCCTGGGGCTGGAAGGAACCCGAAGGCTTAGTCACATCCTTGTTGTAGACTATTAGTTAAAGATATGTCACAAATTTGTTTATGTTGTGGAAAATTTGTTTAATGATGTAAGGATTTGTTACATTCTTCTTTATTTCTTTTATTTTGTTAAAAGAAAAAACTATCTTTTCCATTTTACATACCAATCCCAGTTCCCACTCCCTCCCCACCTCCCATTCCCTCCACCTAACCCCCCCCACTCCATCCACTCCTCAGAGAGGGTAAGGCACATTGCTTTGGGGAAGGTCCAAGCCCCTTCCTACTATATCTAGGTTGAGTAAGGCATCCATCCAAAGAGAATAGGTTCCCAAAAAGTCAGTTCAAGCAGTAGGAATAAATCCTTGTGCCATTGTCAGTGGCCCCACAGTCCACCCAACCATACAACTGTCACCCACATTCAGAGGGTCTATGTTTGGACCTATGCTGGTTTCTTCCCTGTCTGGCTGGAGTTGGTGAGCTCCTGTTAGCTCAGGTAATTTTTTTCAGTGGGTGTCCCCATCATGGTCTTGACATCTTTGCTCATATTCTCACTCCNTTCCATCAGTTGCTGGATGAAGGTTCTATGGTGATATTTAAGATAGTCATCAATCTGATTACAGGGCAAGAAACCGGGCAGTAGAGAAATTCCTAGGGATCCGCAAGAATGTCCCCAGCTAAGACCCTAAGCAATAGAGGAGAGGGGGCCCGAACTGGCCTTGCCCTGTAGTCAGATTGATGACTATCTTAAATATCACCATAGAACCTTGTTACATTCTTTTATGTTGTATTTGTTTAATGTTGTGAAGCTGTATTACTTTGCCTGCCTAAAACACATTATTGGTCTGATAAAGAGCTTAATGGCCAATAACAAGGCAGGAGAAAGTATAGGCAGGGATGATAGGCAGAGAGAATAATAGGAGAAATCAGGGGAGAGATCGAGGAGCAAGAGAAGGAGAGAAGACACCAGGGGCCAGCCACCCAGCTACACAGCAAGCCATGGAGTAAGAAGTAAAGAACTGTATACAGAAATAGAAAAAGGAAAATCCCAGAGGAAAAGGTAGATGGGATAATTTAGTTAAGCAAAACTGGCAAGAAGCAAGCCAAACTAAGGTCAGGCATTCATAAGAAAGAGTAAGCCTCTATCCATGCATTTTTTGGGGGAACTAGGTGGTGGGCTCCCCAAAAAGCAAAGAGCAAAAGAGTAATAAAAACAACTAAATATAAAAACAACTAAATACACAACTCCAGAGGTCTGCTCCCCTTTTCTTTCTTTTTTAGTGTCTCATGTATCCCAGACTGGTCTCAAACTCACTGTGTATCTGAGGATGGCCTTGAACTTCTGATCTCCCTGCCTTTACTTCTCAAATGCCGAGATTACAGGCAGATGCCACCATGCTGAGCACAGTGTTTTGAGTGAGATATCCTACATGTCTCAGATATTTGGAAGTTTGGTACCCAGCTTGTGATGCTGTTTGAGGAGGCTTCGGAGGTGCAGCCTTGTTGGGGGAAGTGTGTCACCAGAGGCAGGTGTTGAGTGTTTAAAGACTCCTTCAGTTTCTAATTCATTCTCTCTGCTTCATGCTTGCAGTTCAAGATGGGAGGCCTCAGCTTCTGCTTCAGCCGCCGTGTGTACTGCTATGCTTCCCTGCTACGCGGAAGAGTGTCAAAGTTCAGTCAGGAATTCTCAGTAAAGGAAGACCGTGTGCCTTGCATTTGCCATAGAAGATGTAGGAAGAATGTGAGATGTGGTGTGCGATGGTTGGTTTAAATTGTCCACTTGGCATACTTAGAACCACCTGGAAGACAGGCTCAGTGGGAGATTATCTGGGTCAGGTTGGCACCTATGGACAAGCCCATGAAAAGTTTTCTTAATACTGAGTTAATCGAAGTGGGATCTGCCCACGCTGAATGTGGGTGGCACCATTCCCTAGGCTGGGTCCTGGGGCTGTGTAAGTTGGGGCTGAACACAAGTGAGCAAGCCTGAGTTCATTCCTCTCTGCTCCTGAGTGTTGATGTGACGAGCTGTTTCAAGGTGCTTCAAATGAGAATTCTAAGCTTAATGCACCCTTTCTTCTCTACATTGGTTTTGGTCAGGGCATTTTGTCGTAGCAACAGAAATGACACAAGGCGAGGCTGAACCCAAATCCAGGAGCAATCCATTCATTTACTCAATTCCTACTTGTTAGGTACTGAGCGTGGGCTAGGTGCTGTGTGGGCTGAGATGGTCCATGGGTCCAACAGACACTGTCCCCATGCCTCCCCTAGTTCTTACTCTTCTTTCCTTTTACTGATGCACCCTCATGTCATTGGCAGGGGGGCTCCATGAGGTCATCCCGTCTCTCCTTGCCTCTGTTTCTGAATCTATATTTCTTCCTATCATGGTCACAGTAGAAGGATTAGATGAATTTAAATGTGGAAAACAAGTTATGGAGAACCTGACACACCATACCCACATGGAGCACACACACGAGCACACACACACACACACACACACACACACACACACACACCCCACATGAAGGGATTTCACAGCTATTCACTAAGCACTTCTCTTGTGCCAGGGGCTTCCTGAGGCAGGATCAGCCTGGGTTTTGATCTTCTTAGTCCTATCTCGCTGGTATGGGTTTTTGAGTCTTGTTTTTACATTGCTATTTAAAAAAAAAAAATCTGGGATTACTTTGGTGTAAAAAGAGACACAGGGAAAAATTTCCCCAGATGTCTTGTTCATTATCCCAGATAATTATTCATTAAAAATCTCCACTGATGGTGAACTGTCCCCTCACAGTCTTGTGTTTACAATTCATGGTCCCTAACTGTTGCCGATGCCATGTGGGGATGCTGTGGAGACTTTGGGGAGGCAAGGCCTACAGGAGCAAAGGTCTCTGACAGGCCTTTGAAGGCTGTAAGGGGTTTCCAGACTGTTCCCTTGGAGTAGAGCAGCTTGGCAGTACAAGCTGCCACCGCCCTGATGCTCTGGCCAAGTGCTTGAGACTGAGCGAGTGGGACCAGACCTTCCTGTTACAGTTTGAACCTGACACACCACCCACAAGCTCCTGTATGGGCTACTTGGCCTTGAGATTTTGGCAGCATTTCGGGGGTGCTGAGGGATGTTTGGGAGGTGGGGTCTTGGCAGGCCTTTGAAGTTTTTGTGGCCTGGGACTCCTGTCTTGCCACAGACTACCGCCACCAGGAACTCCTCCTAACCTCAAGTGCGTACCCGATAGACCGAAATCCTCTGAACCGTGGGCCATTTTAGCTCCTACTCCTGCATTGTTCTATTAGCCATTTTAATCCCAGCTACACCACAGGAACTCACACAGAGAGCCATGAAATAGTCTCTCTACCATTTTCTAAGTTCCTGTATCTATTCTGGGTGGCCACATTCCACACAGCTTCTAATTATACATTATTCTAGATGTTTTTATAAAGGTTTTAATACTGGGTAAGATTGGATATAGAAAACTATTCATTTAAAAATGCTTCAAGTTTTTCTCTAATTTGAGAAAGCCTAATATTTTTATTCCCACTTTGTTTATAAAGGACTCTGGTCTTCTGTGTGAAGAATTCCCCCGATATAGGTAGGAGCAGGCAATAGATGGCTAGCTGACCTCAGGGCCTGAGACAACAGGGATCCCACAGTGAGGGTTGGGAACCCCACGGCAGGTTCTGTGGCCTAGCTTCACCACATCAGACTGCAGTTACAGCTGCTTGCCACAGTTACCAGAGACTTACACCGTTTGTTTTTTGATGGCATGGTTGGATTTTTGGCAGGGTCTTCTTATTTTTTTGTATCTAATTTTTTTCTAGAGCCTGGTGGCATAGGCCTACATCCCAGCCACTTGGAAGGCTAAGACAGGGGAAGAACTGGAAGTCCAAGGCCTGCCTGGACTTCAGAATTGAAAAACCTGTCTCAAACTAAAAGGTATAAAGGCATGTGCGTCTTTTGGGGAACTCAGTCCAACATCCTTCACTATTCTTAGGCTTATGTGTTGGAAGTTATGGTCCCCCAAAGGACCAGTGTTGGGAGCCTGGGACTTTAAGAGGTGTTTAGGTCTCTGGGCTCAGTCCTCATCAGTAGATAGGAGATAGGTTCTCAGGGCTCTGGGTACTAACAAGAGGGTGGGATTGTTTATAGGAGCATGCCCTCTCCCTTTGCTCAGTCAGTCTCTCACCCTTCCACCGTCTGGGTTGGGAGACACTCAGCACACCCCGAAGCCTGATGCCAGCAACTTCACATTAGACTCCCAAGCCTCTTTGCACACCCCAAGTCATGTGCTCAGTTACACAGCACAGATTCAGACTAACACGGGGAGACTGGGAGAGGCTGGCTAAGGCAGGTGAGTTCTATTTGGCCAAGCATGTGAACGAATATCACCCCAATATTTGGTCCCAGGTATTGCCAGCCATGCCTGGAAACCATCAGAATCAGAGAACAGGAGGCCATCGAGACCTGGGAGAGGCAGTGTGTGGTGTCACAGGGAGGCAGGGATGCTGGGAAGGGCAGCGTCGTGGTAATTAGAGTCTGACTTAGAGTTTGTTTAGCTCAAAATGTCATATTGGTACTTAAGGTGAGAAGCGATATTCTAGCTGGCTAGTTTGAAATTAAAGAAAAAAAGAATTAGTTTTGGCTCAAGTGCCTGTTCTGGCCTGATTGTTTGAAAGCCCTCTTAAATGGTGCAAGATAAAGGTCAAATACCTCAGAGCTCTGAAACTTCTGACAAACGGTGTTGGGCAGATCTGTTCTGGAGTACGACAGAGCAAGTCCTGTTCTGCTCGCTATTCTGCCACCCCGGCCTTCTGGAACATTTTACCTCAATAAGGGCACATCCTTAGTTGACCTTGCTGGACATCACTTCCCTGTGCTTGTTCTTGGTGACATTCTTTTGGCTGAATGACTGTCTCTCCCCAAGATGCACCCTCTCTGCTGCCCACCTTACACTTCTTACCCTATCCACCTTTCAAGGCTAGCCCAGCCGAAATCATGCCTTTAGGGATCAGCTGCTCCAATTACTATTTTGCAGACACATGTGCGCATGCCTGTGTGTGTTCATTGTATGTTCATGTATGTGGGGTGGGGACCAGTATCTGACACTGGGTGTCACCCCAGTCACTCTCTATTTTTTGAGACAGTATCTCTCCCTGAAGCTATTGCTTACTGATTCTCCTAGACTGGGTTGACCAGTGAGCCCCTCGGTCTCTCTCCTCGGTGCTGGGATTACAGGTGCCAGCCACTGTCATGTTCAGCTTGTTATTTTTCATGTAGATTCTGGGGGATCAAACTCAGTTCCACATGTGGGTGCTTTAACAACTCGCCATCTCCCCAGCCTTCTAACCCCATTCGCTACAAAATCTCAGCATCACTAATCCAGGTAGGGAAGTGTCATTAACAGTCAATCAAGAATTATTCGCTGAGTATCATCTGTGTGGCAGTCACAGTGCTGAGAAAAGTAGGAATCACCAACCTTCCCCATCATCTTTGCCCGATGCAGGTCAGAGCCATCCAAGGTCTAAAGATACCTGCAAGTCTCAAGGAGAGGCCTTAGGAGGGTTTAGTGCATTGAGTCATGCCCGATTCTAATGTAGCATTTGGAAAGAATTAACTTGAGCCAATGGCACCTGACAGTTATTGCACTGTATTTCTCCAGCTATAAGATCCTGTCTTTTCCAATGTCAACAGTCCTACGTTGCAGCAGCCAAACATTGATTTTTAAAAAGAACGCGTCTCCTGTGTCAGTGTCACCTCTGCCTGTCAGGTGTTGTCACTGCCTTTGAGTTATTTGACTTGGCAGTACCACCTAGGGTTGAATTTTTTTCTTAAATTGAATCCCTAATTGTCACTTGCAATGTCTTCAAAGAGATTCCATTCTGGGTGATGTTAAAACAAAAGCCGCTAAAGGAGGAGGGTGACAGAGCTATGGGGGTGCCTGGACTAAGAAGACCAAGGTAAACATCTGTGGTGTATGGGGGAGTCTGAGACAGCAGCAGTCTGTCTCCCCATAGGGAGATGACCTGCAGGCAAGGGTTGCTTGTCCTGGAACACAGAGCTGAGGATGCACAGGTCAGGCGTGAAGTGGATGCAAACTGCAGGCAAAAGAAGTGGACCAGAGTGTTAGAACATGCCAGAACATATGAGAACATGCTAGAACACAAGGGCTTAAGGCAGTGTTTCTCAACCTGTAGGTCTCGACCCCTTTGAGAGTTGAAAATTCTTTCACAAGGGTCGCCTAAGACCATTGGAAAACACATATATTTACATTATAATTCACAATAGTAGCAAATTTGCAGTTACAAAGCAGCAACGACAATCATTTTATGGTTGGAAGCCACCACTATATGAGGGTTGCAGCTTTAGGAAAGCTGAGAATCGCTGGCTTTAGGAGTTATATAATTGGCCATGTTAATGAAGGACCCTTTGGTTTGGCTTTTGGATCTGTGTGACAGTGGCTTAGGAGCTATGGTCAGACCCCATGTGATTTCCAGAGAGCACAACCCAAACACGGGGAAGGAAAGACTAAAGTACTGAACTTAACCATATGGGAAACTCAGCCTAAGTCACACTGTCTAAGTGCCAATGAAGTCCGAGAGTGTGGCTACAGAAGGCAGCTCAATCCACAGAGATCTGCAGCAACGCCAGGCCCAGGGGGAGTGAGGCTCCAGGCTCTGCCTCGTACGAGAGGCTGGGGCTAAAGCCAGAGGTTTACAGACAGAGAAGATGGCACAAGTGGCTGTGAGTACTGCATCCTTTCTCTCTACTGTTATATTTAAAATACTAGTATTCTTCCTTTTTTCAAAATAAAGCCTTGGATGGATCTGTTGATTCTTTAGTGGTTGAAATTTCTCCCTCTCTCTCTCTCCCTCTCTCTCTCTCTCTCTCTGTGTCACACACACACACACACACGCACTCACGTATGCGCGCACACACACACACACCCTAGCCAAACAATTGAAATCAGGCTCTTCATAAGACTCACTCAAGTTTTTACAAGTATTATTCACAACATCTAAGATGTGGATATGGCCTTAATGCCCATCACTGGATAAGTGGATAAAGAAAATATGGTATATCCATACAATGCCATATTATTTGTACTTTGAAAAGAAGAAAGGCTGCCACTTGAGGTTGCATGGATGAACCTGAAGGACCCGATTCTGAGGGAATCAGCTCATCACTGTAGGGTATCATGTAAATGAAGTACTTGAGCAGTCAGTTCTGTAGAGACAGAAAATAGAATGAATGACCCCAGCGGCTGAGGGGAGGAGGAAATGGAGACTAGTCAGTAACTGGATACAAAGTTGCAGTTAGACAAGATGACTATGTTCTAGAAATTGCTATCCTGCCTGGAGGTAGCAACACTCAGTCTTAGTTATTGCTCTACATCTGTGAAGAAACACCATGACCATGGCAACTCTTACAAAGGAAAATATTTAATTGGGGCTTGCTTACAGTTGCAGAGATTCAGTACATTACTGTGGGGAGCATGGCGGCAGGCAGGCAGCCAGCCATTCACGGGGCTGGAGAGGAGCTCAGAGTTCTACATCTCAGCAGGCAGCAGGAACAGGGAGACACGCAATGGGCCTGGCTTGAGCACTTGAAACCTCAAAGTTCATCCCCAGTGACACACTTCCTCCCACAAGGCCACACCTCCTAATCCCTGGCAAGTAGCACCACTTCCTAATGACCAAGCAATCAAATCTATGAGCCTATGAGGCCAATCTTACTCAAACCACCAAACCCTGTTGTAGTAAGGAGGCTACTTGTTGGTTCCCGGCCACTTAGCTCCAAAATAATCACACAAAAACTGTATTAATTAAATCACTGCTTGGCCCATTAGCTCTAGCTTCTTATTAGCTAACTCTTACATATTAATTTAACCCATTTCTATTAAT
>LOEQ01002850.1:145548-155625 GCA_001685075.1 Bramus lutescens | reverse complement strand
ACCCCTTTAATTCCCAACTGGTGTGGGATTGTTTATGACTTACGCCTTCAGCAAGCCGATGGAGAGGCCCACGTGGCAAGGAACTGAAAGTGGCCTCTAGCCAAAAGTCAGCTGGGAAATGCTGAAGCAAGTTCAGCTTCCCTTGGGGAACTCAACTGTGCCAACGGTGGCATGAGCAATAGTTGAGGTGGATATGAGCCCAGCGAACCCTCTGCTGGGGTCCCAGCCCTGGCTGGCCTGCTTGAGAGAGACCCAACAAAGATGGGTCTCTCTGTCTCTAACACAATAACTGAGATAATAAGGTATGTGTTGAGAGACAAGCCAGAGAAATGGCTTTGTGAGCATGAGCACAGAAATTTAATCCTCAGTATCCATATGAAAAAACGTAATATCCCAGCCTGGGGAAGTAGAGAAAGGTGGACCCCTGGGATACACAGGCCAGTCAACCTAATTGTTGACATCCAGGTTCATTAGAGACCCTATCTCAACAAAAGAGGTGGAGCGAGATTGAACAAGACCCACATCAGCATTTGGCCTTCCTGTTCATGTACACACATGTGCACCCCTATACCTGCACAGAAAATGTGTGTTGTGGCTATCAGCAAAAGCTAACCGATACATTGACTTCAGATGTGTCCTGACCACCTCTGACTGAACGTTCTTCTCTGTAAGTAGTGTACATGTGGCCCACCTCTTGGGTTTGGTTAAGGAATTAAATAAAACAAGTTGCGGAGTGTCAACCATTTTGCAAAGTTTATGGAAGATGTTCAATCTATGGTCACTACAGCTATTGTCACCACCCACCCCAAATAAAGGAAAAGCAACTGCAATAGATTTTTTAATAAGTTGTGATGTTCTGTCACCTTAAGGGGATACTCATGGCTTTGTCGACTTCCCCTAGATATTACACTCCAGGAAAGAGGGAATCATCGCTAAATGCTGTAGCATCTCACAGGCTCTAACTCTGCACACGTCACAAAATCTGACCCCATTCTCCAAAGAATCCTCAGGGTCCTTGTAAAACAAGGCAATTCAGATTTTGTCAGGAAAGAGAAGGGCAGCTTTGAGTTGGTTCTCAAGTCAGCATTCCCAAGTCAATGTCTTTGTTTAGAACACTGCACTATTTTTCATGCCTCTATCCTACTCAGCTTTCAACACAGCAGCTGGTGGATGCTAGTCACTTCACAGTTGCGAGACAGAATGAGGAGGGTGAGCATATTCTCTACGGCATTTCCAGAAAAGTTTGGCTGAGCCAACAGAGATGGAATCTTTGGGACAGATTTCCTTGTATTCGCGCTGTCTGTTTTCTTTCTCTTTTTGCTCTGTATTAACTCAGCCATCACCCATCACTGCCTGCTGCATCTGTGCTGTCACTCATTCCTCTCCTTCTATAGTTCCCCAGCCATCTGAGTGAGCATGGGTGAGCGCGCATGCACACACTGCATGATAAGCCCCCTGCTGAATTAGTGACGGAGCATGGATGAGCATGCATGCACACACTGCATGATAAGCCCCCTTCTGAATTAGTGACCGAGTGTGGGTGAGTGTGCATGCACACACTGCATGATAAGCCCCCTTCTGAATTAGTGATCGAGTGTGGGTGAGTGTGCATGCACACACTGCATAATAAGCCCCCTGCTGAATTAGTGACCGAGCATGGATGAGCGTGCATGCACACACCGTACGACTGACCCCTTCTGAATTAGTGACCAAGCATGGATGAGCATGCATGCACACACTGCATGATAAGCCCCCTTCTGAATTAGTGATTGAGTGTGGGTGAGTGTGCATGCACACACCACACGATTGCCCCCTTCTGAATTAGTGACCAAGAATGGATGAGCGTGCATGCACACCCTTGCACAGATGTACTCACACCCTGCTTCTAAATTAGTGACACGGTGACAGGAAAGTGGAGACCCCGCACACACTTCATTTTCATGAGTTTCACTTTCATCTACATTTTCTGTTCTCAAGGACTGTACACTGTCATACAAACTTCTGTGACACATGGTTAGCAAGGGGTCCCCGGAAGGACTTTGAATGACTGGCACAAAGAAGAAACTGATGAAAAGATACCATCCTGGTATGCTCTCTCTCTCCTTTCTCTCCTCCCTCCTTCCTTCCTTCCTCCCTCCACCCCCCCTCTCATCTCTCGCTCCATGTATTTATGTGTGTGAGATCATATTAGGGGGTGCAGAAATGGAGTACCTTCCTCACTTTCTCTCCACCTTACTTTTTAGACAGGGTTTCTCACTGACCTGAAGATCACTGATTCAGCTGCACTGGTTGACCAGTGAGCCCCTGGGATCCTCCTGCCTCTGCCCTACATCCCCACTTGTTTGGGACTGCAGGATTGCCCCATCATTTCTGGCTTTTTATGTGTACTGGAATCTGAACTTGAGTTTCCATGTTTGTAGAGCAAGTACTTTATCTACTGAGCCATTTCCCCAGTGCTGCTTTGGATATGTATTTTCTTTTAAAAATATACAACTATTTATCTATTTTAATTGTGTGTGCACTTACACACACACACACATGGGCATGTACCACAGTACACATGTTGAGGTCACAGGACAGTTTGTAGGAGTCAGTTCTCTCCTTTTACCATGTGGGGCTTGGAATCCAAGCCAATCTGTCAGACTCAGCAGCAAGTGCCTCCACCCACTGAACCATCTTGTGTACCTAAATGGTCTCTGAAAACATAGTACATTCCAATGATGCAGCTAATAAACTTCCTTACAATTAAAACTGCTGGTAGAGGAAATAAGGAAGGAAGAGAAATGCAAAAAGACGTTTGGTTGTCCAAAAGCAGGTGTGATGACACAGTGTTCTGAGCGGGAGCGCTCTGAGGGACAGAGTTAACAGGACAGAAGGACGGACTTTTGGCCATAGGGTTTTTGTTTGTTTGTTTTGCTCTCTTTTGTTGTGGTTTGCTTTGTTGTTGTTGTTTTCCTCAGAAAAGGGAGAGGTTCTTCTCCAAAGGTCTTCATTTCCACTTATTGAGTAATGGAAGGTGCAGGATTTTATAGGTGATACCCCTGACTTGGAGGGCGATGATATGTTTGCTATTAGCGTGCAATTGGCAACTGCTTGGTGTCTGACATAGGCCTCTGATACGTTCCGATATGGTAGATGAAGACAGTCTCGGGCTCTAGAGATCGCCATGTTTCTGTCTCTCAAACAGTTCATGGAGTGTACCTGCTTGTGAACTGTAGGCTGAGGTGAAAGGGGCTGCTGCCACAGAACTGTGACTCAATTCATGTTGGAGATGATGGTGATGGTGATGATGATGAGGGTAACTAGTGTTGGTGATGATGGTGATGATGATGATGATGAGGGTAACTAGTGTTGGTGATGATGATGATGATGATGATGATGATGATGATGATGATGATGATGATGATGATGATGATGATGATGACGGTAACTGATGAGGGACTCCAGCAGGGGTGCTCATGTCCTGATCTCAGACCTCAGCCTATTTCCTTGGTGATATATCTTTGGAAGTTTTCTAGAATCTGTATAATCACCCTCACTGCCCAAAGTTATTCCTGCATCTCCTGAGAGAGACATCAGCTTTCGTAGCAATCCAGACCCCCTTCCTCTGTTGTTGCTCAAGGAATCTGTCCCTGGGATCTCAAGGTGGAATGTGTATGCAGAGCCTCTAATGGGGTAAGCTGGTCTCTGACTGGTTAGAATAAATAAAGCCGTTGTAAAGACCATAAATGGGAAGTCAGGCTAAAGAAACATTGCCTTCCCGGGAATCTCTTCTGTAAGCACAACTCAGGTGATGGCTAGAAGCTCCTGTCAGTGGCCCCAGATGGCATGGTCAGCTGGGCATGTGTGGTGGAGGGAGCAGACAGGTCTGCTAAGCACCTTCAGCTCACAGCATGTTGTCTCATTGTAACCGTGGCTCCCACATCATCGGAGAGCATTAGTCAAGTATTGGAGCAATCAAATTATGGACAGCCGAGTCTGATAGGAAAGACCAGGGAGTGTGACGGCCTTCATATTTCTAGCAATTTTACGGAAATGCCCATTTTATGAAACAATCTCCTGGCATACCTGAATTTACTATGGTAATATTATTCCCTGGAATGGAATAATTAGTGTGGTGTGTACACAGGAATTAATTTCACATTTTTTTCCAATTTAACCTCAAGAGCCCAAACCCAGCATGTCAGCTTTGGGTAATCATAAATAAAGTACCCAGGAATGGGCTTTGTTTGAAAGTAAGTGGCAACAAGGCTCTTGTTCTTTTGTTCCTCACACCACACATTATTGTGTGAGAGAGAGAAAAGCAGAAAAAATAAGAAGCAACTTTCATTTAAGAATTTAACGTTGTGCGATCTCTGGTCTGGGGAGATGTAAACATGAAGCAGGCAGAAAGGGAATGTGTCCTGTAACGAAGCCGGAGGGGAAGGAGAAGCTAGAGGTGACTTGCCAGCTTTGAGATGAGATAATCGCTGTCCCAGAAGAAGGGGAATAGAAAATACTGGCATGTCTGACTTAGTGAATCTCGGCAAAGACATTTGGAGATGCTTTTCTCGGCACTTGATCTGAGTCGCTCTGGGTGGAAGCCTCTGGTAGTCTGTGTGGTCGTGCACAATTCTAACAGGGCATTAGATAGCATTAAGATTTCTCCTAGCTAGAGAACAAGCTATGCCTTTGGCTTAAGTAGGTACTGAGTATGATTAACTGCCAGAGAATGGACGCCTTTGTTTCTAAATAGAAGGAAAACCCCACCTGGGGGCATCCGGAGGACCAAACACCTTGCCAGCACCTGGAAAGAGCATGGCAAGAATAATGCAAGCTGCAAAGCAGACTAAGCTTATTCTTGCTGCAGTTTTAGTTTGATGAGGGAGAGGAATCAATTCTCAAAGTAGCGAGGACTGTAGAAATATTAGTACCTAGAATGCGCTGCAGCGTGGGTGGGATAGTGCCACTTAGGGACCGGAAAGCTGGTCTGTGCACACAAAGACAGCACAAGCAAGTCTAATCAATTCAGCCTTTGCCAATGTTCTTCATGGAGGGACATTCTCCATTGCTGGTCGAAAAGTCTCTGCACCCTCCATAGATTATGGCAGGAGATATTTGCCCTTGCCACCATCACGCCACATAGTTTTCTGGATTGTCTGAGATGGAGAGACTTTTCCTGTCTCATATTCAATCTAGCTAAGCAGGGTGCAAAATGACCATGGACTTTGGGTTCTCCTCCGAGAGATCCCATTAATAGCACTGGGATTCAGTCTCTCTGAATCAATGCACCTGGCTGTGTATTTCATTTGTTTTTGACATTTCCAAATCACCATTGAAATCTGTTCAAGCTGTCTGGGGTCCAGAGAGCCCAGTCTCCAAGGGCAATATGCTCTGTCCAGTGCAGAGTCTGGTAGTTTGCTGAATGATGTCCCTGGAGATCCCAACAGAAGCCAGTGAACTGTCTCCCCGACACAAAATCTAACCCCTTGTTAACACATGTAAAGCGGAACACATCAGGTAGGGGGAATGCGAATTAAATAATACCACACTAGCTCCAAATAGAGTATATTAATGTTTTCCTGTTTTCCTTTATTAAAAGGGAAATTCACAGAACAGGAATGGGGGTCCAACATTCAGGTGTGGAGCACAGGAAGAGAGGGGGCGAGTGGGCAGGCTGCGGCTTTTTGGTACCCAAAGCCATGCCTCAACCTGGTCCAGCCTCTCAAAGACCATTAGCTAATGGAGGTTCCCTATCACCTCCCCCTTTTGTCTAAATAAGAGAGTTCCAAACCCAGTACAAAACTATATACAATAAAAACAGATACCACGTATAAAAATTAGAATTACATCCAGCATAAACAATATTAAGCAAAGAACATATGGTAAATGTTTCAATAATCATTTTATCCTAAAGAATACTCTTGTATTAGAAATGACTTGGCTAAATTATAAAAGGAAAGTAACTATGAATATCTAATCTTTAACCCCATCGAAGGCCCGAGAAGGGAGATAATATTACTTGAGTAGGCAGGAAGTCAATCAAGCAGCTTCCAAAATGTGCAAAATATGACAGAGACAACTGGTTACCTGGGCAATCACCCAAAGTCTCATTTGCAATGTCCAAGCAACCAACTTTGGCTAAGGCCTAAAGTAACTGACAGANATGACAGAGACAACTGGTTACCTGGGCAATCACCCAAAGTCTCATTTGCAATGTCCAAGCAACCAACTTTGGCTAAGGCCTAAAGTAACTGACAGACCATTTTCAGAGGCAGAAAAAAAAATTCAAAACTGTCTTACTCTGCCTTGGCAAAGCTTGGTGTTTTTTTTTTTCTTGTATTCTGCTTGTAAAGTCTGGACACTGTGCATTTTGTCAATGGTCAAGGCATGGACAGTTCCTTGTCCAAAGGCCAAATTTTGCCAAGAAGAAAACAAGCTCCAAGTAGAGTGCCTTTAGTGCTCAACATTCTCTTGGGAATAGATCTGTGCTGCCAGGAGCAATTGTGTCTCATGTCAACAAAACCCTAAGTTATTTAAATGTCATGTTTTAGAGTTTCACATGGAACCATCACATGAGCCACCTGGGTATAACGATGGCCCAGAAAGCAGGAAGCGAGAGTCAGTGCACTTGCCGTTAGGCATCAGATACTGGTTTGGGAAGCAACAGGCCCTCCTGAGGGTACTCTGTAGAGGGGCTATTTACCTTTAGTTTTAACTCTCATGAAGACCAGAAAGCAAGGACACCTAAACACCTGAAATGAGGCTGGACTCTCACAGTCTCTAAGGCAGTTCTCTTGGTGCCTTCTCAATAAGTCACAGTTTATTCCATCTTCTGTCTTTGATCGCAAAACCATAGGTGACAGGAAACTCGCTACCTACCAAGACAGCCCATCTGGTGTTGGGCTTACCCGGGGCCAGATAGTAATAAGTCTCCATACCCCACTTTATCACAGAAGCAAACAGGCAGCTGTGAACCCATATAAAGCGACAAAAGTCGCTTGCTGAGCTGAAATATAATTTGCCCATCACTGATCTAGTATGAAAGTGCTCTTCCTTGTTCTGAAGAAATGCAACCATGTCTTTGGTGGCCTGGATTGACCTGTAGGAGTCACATAGATCTGGCAAGACAGTCACTGGAAGTTGGTGGCACATCTTCCTGAGTATCTTTCCTTTCACCAACTGTCTTGGCTAGTCCCAGTGTCCACTCCAGGTCTTTCTTACCTCTGCAATGAAGTCTAGCGGTTAATTGGTTAACTGCAAAGGATGGCTGTAGAACCCACCACTTCCTTTCCTATGAAACGCTGGTATCTTTCTGCTTTCTCTCCTCTTTCTGGTCAAGTCTCATCACGTCCCACACTGGTCCATGTTTTATGAGTCAAGGCGCTGTGTGGATGAGCCCTGCTGGTCACCCTACACTTCCGGCTAGCACATGCTCTGTTCATCTCCCTATGGCCTTTATCCCACAGAAGCCGAAGTTGTGGGGGCAGCAAGGCAGACTCAGGAAGATCATTTGGAAAGGGCCGTCCCGCACTACCTTGGAAGAAGCACGGAATCAAGTTTGGGCTCTGCCCTGGGACTGGCTGTGAGACTCAGGTATTGCTCCATCCACTTACATGTATGACAGAAGCCAGTGCAACATGGGCATGGACTCTTCAAGATTTATGAGCCCTGGGGAAAGTCATTAACAGGTGGATATTATGATCTTGCAGGCTTGTTTTAATTATTTATGATCATTGTACACACATATAGTACCTAGGGTGACTTTTGATGCTTGCGTGCATGACATCACCATCTAATAAGCATATCCACTACGTCAAACATGTGTGTGTGTGTGTGTGTGTGTGTGTTAAAACATGTTTGAAATTCTTTCTCCTGGCACACATGCTCAGCAGACTGAGATGGGAGGTTTGAGAGTTTTAGGTCAGCCTGGAATATATAGAAAGACCCTGCCTAAAGAAAGAAAAAAAGAAAGGAAGGAAGGAAAGAAGGATCAGTTCACATTCTTTTCCTCATATTTTGAGATATGCATTGTGATATTGTCATGTGTAACCGCTCAACTGTGTGGCAGAACCCTGGCAATTATTCCTCCTGACTGTAGCTTTGAACCTGGAGACTTTCCTCACCTTGTCCTCTCCTGCCCGTCTGCTGTATACTACTGCATTCTCTACTCCTGTGAGATCAGCATCTCTAGATGCCACCTAGTGTTTGACTAGCTATGTGTCATGGTTGATTGAATCTGGACTCAACTAAAAGGTAGGCCTCTGGGTCGTCCTGTGAGGATTTTTCTCGATCTGATTATTTGAAGTGGGGAGATCTATTCTAAATGTTAGTGGCCCCTTCTGTTTTTATTGTTCTGAGCTTGTTTGTTTTGTTGTTTTTTACTTTTTGATTTTTAACCACTTGCCTGACTTCTCTCTTGTTGGCAAGTTCATCTACTTTATTGCTGGCTCAGCCACATCCTTCACTGATATTAGGACCCAGCTTTGGCTCCCAGTGTGGACTAAAGGTCAATCAACCCTCCAGAAACCTTTGGGGCCTTCAGCACCAGCTTAGGAATGACAGCAGCTTTCTCTAGGAAAAAAAAATAATAATGCTGTCTGAGGTCCCTGCCTGGTTTCTGCTTGGCTTCTGCTTGGAAGGCCTAGTAGGGGTTTCGACAATATAGATGAATAAATAAATGGAGAAAAGGCCCAATTTGCAGACCATCACTACCAAGGAAAGCCTCAGGGGCCCCTCCTCCATCTCACACTCTCAAAGTCTTCCAAGGGGGAGTGTCTCCACGCTGAGGAGATACCGGACACGATGTGAGTCCTGAGAAGGTGTGATTCTCTGTAAGGTCTGTCTTCTGCTTCTACTTCCTCATTCACACCAGCCAGGAAGAGAACAGCAGTCTGGAAAGAGTGAGGGACGAAGCTGGGACTGGTCCTCTGGGGAGGTGGCAGGTGAGCCTGTCATGTGGCTGGTGGGAAGGGAAAGGATGTCCCCACGTGTGCGTGCCTTTCAGATATGGAGGAGTCCTTGCATGCAGCTGCTGCCCTGGTGGTGGTGGTGGTGAGATTTGAGAATCTGCACCACAGGGTCTAGGTTCTACCCACTGCATTTGGCTCTTTGTCCCGTGAACCTCAGAGACCATGGTCCCTGCCTGCTTTGACAAGGACTCTTTTTGAGCCTTTAGGGGTGTATTTTGGAGAGGTTCTGGAGAACCCGAAGATGTACTGTACACCTTACAGAAAATGTGTGCTCACATTCATGTACCTCAGGGACTTGTTTAACTGTGGCCTTTTGGGACAAAGACTCCATTTTAGTGAGGATGTTAAGTTACTTTGCCACTTCCTATAAGCTGTAATCAATTGGATGCACCAGGGCTTGAGAGACATTCTAGCCTGAGAGACAGCGAACCTGCAAAGAGGAAGGCACCTGGAGGCAGATTTTTGAGTTCCTGCAACTAGACACCAGGTGCGTTGCCAGGGAGTCATGGGGCTGGAGACAGAGCGGTTACTAACCTAGCAGCCATCCTCGGGTTCTCCCAGAGGTGGGAGGAGCTCAGAGCCATGAGATAGTGACCAGAGCTTCCATGATGAGGACAGCCCAAGAGCAAATGTCCGGGAAGGAGGGAAGGAGGCCAGGAAAGGGGAGGCACCTCTCTTACCCAAGTCCCTAGATCCACAAGTACTCCACGTGGGTGGGGGCGTCTCACACACACCACGCGCCCCCAGCCACATTCACTGGCTCATTTCTGCATTCCTGTAGGCGTCAGGCCTCCACGGGCCACGTCGCCGCCACCTGCTGCTGTAACCCCAGCACTGGGGAACCTGCATCACCATTTTCCCCTCCATCCACTCTCACCCAGGAGCAGGTCCCTGATACACCAGACCAGGCTGAGGCCAGGTCTTCCCCGGCCCACTCCCAAGCAGCGACGTAGAGGTAGAGGGAGGAGCTCCGGCCGGCAACACCAGCCTTCCCCTGCCCCCTCCCCCACCGGAGCTCCCCTCCTCTCCTTCTTCGTTCCCCTCCCTACTCTTCCCCTCCCCTCTGCCGCAGCCCATCTCCTAGCGCGTCAGCGTGGGCTTCCCGGAGCGAGTCGCTAGGTAACGG
>LOEQ01002850.1:129911-145020 GCA_001685075.1 Bramus lutescens | reverse complement strand
TTCCTCTGGCTCCCGCGCCCCGGGCCCGGGCCAGGCTGTGGCTCTGCTGCGTGCCCTGCGCGCCCCCCACCTGCCTCCGGATGCTCTTCTCGGTAAGCCAGGCCCTTAGCCTCCGGAACAAAGCCCCTTCGCAGGGCTCGGAAGCAGCCTCCAAGCCCCCTCTCCAGTCACCACTCAGTGCCTGGAATTTGTCCCCAAAACCCTACCTGAGTCTGCACTGCCAAGGTACCTTCAAGACCTGATGTTTTCCTGGGCTATCTGGGAGACAGCAACGGGCTTGACACGCAGGCAAGCAAGAGACCTGTTTGGTCTAGATAAGCATCTATGTGTGAAACCTAGATTTGGACTTAGTCACTTGGGGGACCCTGATGTTTGGTAGGTGTCCAGGCATTGCTGGATGGTGCATCTTCAAACCGCTCCAAGGAAAACGGGTTCTCTTTCTCCGTATTTCAGATCAGGAAACTGAGGCCCAGAGTAATTGGATATGCTAATCAAGGTCACCGAGGTGGAAATCAAGGTGCTCACCACCTGATCACACTGATCCTTTTGTCACAAACAGGCCTGCCTCATTCCCTCTACTAGCTGCTCCCGCCTCAAGAGCCACTGCATGTGTGTGAAAAGACGCCTTCCAATGACGGATGAGAAGGAATAAATTGCTAGTAGAATGCATTTTCCATTCACCCCTCCATCTAATGCTGCCAATCCTGACGTGTGGTAAATGTAAAGCGCCCTCTTAGTTCAGTTGGGGGTACGGTGTGTGTGTTTTGGGGGACGGATATCAATACGTTTTCCTTGAGCTTTCCAGGCTCTGTTTTCCAGGGCTCTTGAAGGATGGAGAGGGGTTTCAGTTACTCCCATGTGTGTTCTGTGCTGGGTGCGCAAGCAAGTTCAGCCTCACGCGGCATCCTCAGTCTTTCTCCTGGGCAGGACTCAGCAGCAGCAGCAGCAGCACTTGGGCTGGTTGTGCAAATATTAGAGATAGCGAATTCGCAGGAGCTGGGGGCTGATTCTGTATGGCCGGAAGGCAGAGGCCACCTGGGTCCTGACTCATAGTTGCCATGGCTCTGTGTGTCAGCAGAACTTCACACTTCTGAGCCCAGAGGGAGATGGGACAGGCCTTGACACTGACATGAGGCTCTCTGCTTGCCCAGCCTCCCTGACATGCAGCCTGTGACTCTTCCCCTAAGTGCATGTGGGTAATCCTAACCAAGGAGGCCATGGGAAATCATTTGGTCTTTGTCTGAACATCTGTTTAAGGTGTTGAGTATTTAAGTCACCTGTCAACTCCATGTGGAAAGTGATGGTATTGTGCTAGGGAAGACCCTTTGCCCCAGGGGCCTCAGTGTCTGTGTTAACAGAAGGATCAGGGCTGGGTTGAGTGATGCCTCAGATCCCTCCAAGGTCCGGGACTCTGAGTATGAGAACTAGCGGGTCACAAGCCTAAACTAGGGTTTGGGAGGCCCATCAGTCACAGACATAGGGACTAAATAGATTGTTGATTTCCAAGAAGAAGATTCGGTGCTCAAAGAGCAATGCCAGTTAGGTTCAGCCAAAGGAGGTGATGCCCCTGCTTCAGTGGATTATTTATTGGGCAAAAACATAGTGGCTATAAAACGTTTCAAGTTGCCAGACTGGGGTTATGGAATAGGTTAGGCATTTCAATTGGAGAGGTGGCTTTGGCTGCTTGAACTGATCAAATTCAATGTATCACCTTGACATACAGCGGGCTGGGAAGCAGCATGGCTAACAAGCCTTGCTGCCCTCTGGAAAAAAAAAATCAGCTACATTTTGTAAGTGAGTAACTAGTCGGGAGTGGTTTGATCTGCCTTGACTCTCTGCCGATTATGTTAGTGCACTCACAGAGGCTGTGAGGAGAAAGGTGGCCAGTGAGAGTGTTCAGACCCTCACTTAATTTTATTTTATTTGGGGCCTGTTATTAGAACTGAATGCATCAAGTTGACCTATGGGCTGTTAATAGGTTGTCATCAGTCTTTTAAAGATGTAGATTAATGAGCCTTTTAAAGCAGTACCGAATCCCAAGTCAAATGGACACAGGCCACCTTTTCCCCGGAAACTGCGCCCAGCAGGGTTTGGTGGCTATTTGAAACTCACAAAGCCAGAAAAGAAGCTTCCTTTCTTTTTGGCATGCTCATGGGGTTGTTGAAGAGAAAACAATGCTTCTTGGTGGTGGTATTAATCTCCCAGAATTGTGTGTTTTAGGTCCTCATGATTAATGGGTACAGTTTTGAATAAAAAATGAATACAGAGAAACGATCTTCATTAAGTTACTCCTAAAGATGACAACATAATTATGAAATAACGATTTTTTGGTCATATATCATACTGCTAGCACCCGAAACTGGGTTACACAATACACCATTGATCCCCATTCTGATATTTAATTTTTAATCCATCAGTTTTCTCACATCTTTGGGGCTTTCCCCTGCACACACATGCACAATGCCCTGAAAATGAACGATGCAGAATAGATTCCTCCTTTTCAGTTTTACTTAGTTAGACCCACTCTCTCTCTAGAAGATCTCAAAACCTGAATTCTTTCACACAGTACCTAGGCTGGCCTCTGGCTAAGATACATCTGAGGTGCCTAGATTTCTGTGGGAGGGCGAAGGCTATAGAGGGTGCGTAAATAAATAATAAGGCAAAGGTGATTCCTCTGTGGGCTTACCTTGTTGGACTGGGAGTGAGGCTGTTGGCTTTGATGGTGGGGAGTGTTCAGCACGGTGGGGTCTCTGAGGTGTTCCATTCTACACAGTGATTGTCACTAAAGATAGTTGCGTGGACAGACCATAGAAGGTGTTCAAGAAAAGGAACAGGCTGAGAAACTAGTTCTCATGCTTGTTAACATGACTTTATACATTGGCACAGTTTACTCCCACTCTTTGGGTCTGGGCTCAGCTCTGTATGATGGGGCTTTATGTTTGTATATAAATGTGTATGGTTAGTAACAAACGATATCTTCCAACTCTGAACTCGAAGAATCCTTAGAGTTTGGCCACAGCTGGTTATTAATAGATCCAGAATTCTATGTACACCCAGGTTATGTAATGCGTTCAATTAGACATCCATAGATACAATGAAGACCCGGTCACTTTAAAAGATGTGTTTTATTGGCTTAGGTCAAGCCTCAGTGCCCTGAGTACATGATGGAACTCCCAACCTGAAAGACACATGGCTGTTTCCCTCAGGGGCTTCGCTTGAACACATCCGAGAACATTGGAATGAGCCGTGACCCTCTCTGGGATCCATGTGTCAGGAGATGCAAGAAGGGTTATATAATTTGGGTCAGTGGGGTAGGAAGAACATGACGTCCTAGCTGCAGAGCTTCAAAAATCAAGGGACTTAGGGATTTTGCCTTGTTCTCAGGCTATTCCTGGAAGGTAAGGAGGGAAGATTGTAATTACTGTTTGCGTTTGTTTTGAAAATGGAAAGTACTTAATTAGAGCCCTGCACTCAATGGAAGGTTCAAAGTGGCCGGGCACAGTAGCTGGGGACCTCCTCCAGCTTCTTCCTTCTTCGTGCAGTCAGTCCTCCTGAGTCGTATAGGTAGGTAGCATGTTGCCTGGGGCGGGGGAGGGGGAGGGTCAAGGCTTTCTTTCACATAGAGCGAGAGAAAGCAGCCACCAGACCGGAAGCATCTTGTCCCTTATGGAGTGGTCATTGTCCACCGTGTGCGTTACTTGAGGAAGCTGCACTCTGAGAGCTGATGACTCTTCAGAACTTACAGAGGTATCAAAATGGCGCAGCCTGGCGTGACACTGAGTGCACTGCAAGGGTTTAAGCTACCCCACACCTTCACTTCTGTCCTCTGCTGCCGCAGAGTGTCTGCTAACCAAAGTGCGTCCTTCCTCCCAAATTTTTAAATAACGCCACTGTACTAAAAAAAGCATATGAAAGATTTGACGTGGAGACCATATGGAGTGATTCAGCTATTGATAGACTCTCAAATTGTACTTTAAAAAAAAAGAAAAAGAAAAAAGACATCAGATTTCTTTTAACTGCATAAAATCGAATACGTATGCCCCCAAAGAGAGTCAGAATTAAGCCAGGTGTGACCTGAAAAAGGTTGGTGTTAGCTGTTCTTCAGGGAGAGTTAAAATAACTCCATCAGGTTCCATATGCCCCTGGGGGTGTCGTGGGAAGTGATAGGCAGGATGACACCCCAGTCCCTTTAGAAGACACTGTGAGCCCATATCTGCTGACAAGGGACACAGAATAAAAGTTGCATAACAGACACTTTCAAAGGTCGGTTTTTCCTCCTCCACCCCAGGGTGCCAGCTAGCTAATCCTCCCAAACAGCACAAGCAGGGGATTTCAAAGTTCACTCCCAGTGCTGAGGAAGCTTGGGACTTAAGAGAGTGTGGGTTCTGAAGGGATTCAGGATGCCTGTGGGGCAGAAGTCTAAAATGGCCTTGGAGGCTCAGCCAGGCTGTGGTCCTAATGCCCTTTGCTGTTGGGTTTGCAGAACTTCTTCAGATCAGCCCTCCCCAGGATCCAAGATTTCCAGGTCCCATTTGCAGCACACAATTTATGGAGAATAAAGAGAGGTCATAGAACACACAGTAGCTGGCTACATGGCTTTACATTCTAGGCATGAAATTTTTCCTAGTTATTTTCTCTAGCAGCTGAATGTCCAGTTCCGATGTCAGAAATGTCAGAAAACTTCTGAAACAGTTGCCTATGTCATCCTAGTGATGTCTTAGCAAATAGAACCCCCGTCCCTTCCACCTCTTTGGACTGCCAATCTTCTCTGGTGCCAAAAGCCTTAAGTTTCATGATAGCTGATTCCTGGGGGTAGGTGGAGGAGGCAACAGAATGAGGTGGAAAACTTGGTGGTGATTCATCTGTGATCTGTACCATACCAGCAGCCTCCTGATGCTTAGCATGGAGTTCTTATTCATAAGTGAGGCTTCCCAGTGCTTGTTCCCAGTAAGACCTAGAGAGTTCAAACTTTGAGAGAGCAGATGGGTGCTTGGTAGCCACAGTGAGATTTCTAGTATGTGTGACTATTAAGACAGATGTCAGTGGCTTTCTGGGGTTAAAGGCCATACCTGCTCAAGCACCTGCTGTTAGAGAGGTGTGTATTAGTACTTGATGCTTTGGTGTGATGGAAACCCGAATCTCAAGGTCAGGAGGTGGTGTTTGTGAGGGTCGATGGATTCCTAGTGGGTTTTGTTTCTTAATAATTTGATCTGCCACGAGCTGCTGTGTGCACCTCATTTAGCATCAGGAAGCTAAGAAGCAAGCAGGGAATGCCCAGAGATTTTCCAATCAGCCCCCATTCTCGGCCTGGATCTGCTAATATAATCTGGGGATCTCACCAATGCCACATGCTCCATCCAGCTGCAGAGAAGCCAGTATGGTCCAGGTTGGCTTTGACACGTCTCCACCCACTTGGGGGTTCTCTGACTTCCTTAATTCAGAAAGTGGATGATAATGATGATCATTGTCTTTTAATGGTGGAAAAATGACAGCTCTTGGGTTTTTAAGGAAAGCATCACATGCGAGCTTAAAATGATTTGTGAATGTAGGGTGTTCTTTTTCGCTTGCTTTATTGAATACTTCTAAAACAGTAAGCCCCATTCCGTGGTGCTAAAATCTGAACAGAGACATGAAAAGCCGACATCCTAGGCCTTCCGTCTGAAAGCGAGCGTAGAAAAATCCACCTGCTTTCTGAAAGCAAGAGCTGGAGACTGTTCCTCTGTCACTCTTACCGGCAAGATCAACATCGCCTCTGTCCAGAAAGTCCCTTGTGGGTGCAGCTTTGACACTCAGGCCTGCTGGAGGACACTCCTGGAGCTACAGTGTCCATCTGTATGAGCCCGGCTCCGTCGCCTCACCAGTGATGTGCCCCACTCCAGCCTGATGACTGGACCACACCATATTCTTCCTCTCAGACACTTGCCAGTTGTCCGTGGTTTCACCATAACTTAGTATGCACAGACCCTGTTAGATGCCGAGGCTACCATGGTAGACACATAGAGCTTCAGTGTGTTGTGCACTGCTGCTGCCCCTGTCGGCCTGGGACATCACCCCTGCCCGTTGTCAGGGAAGCCATCTAAAGCCTGAAGGGCTTAGCTGTCACACAGGACCTGGAGGCCGGTTGGTGAGAGCAAGTGGACCTGGGGGCAGTCAGTGGTGTGTCTGTGAGCCCTGCTTCTCTCTTGTCTCCCCTTGGTTCCCCGGGAAAAGCCAGCACTTCACCCTTGTTCTCCACTTGCTTCTATAGCCATCTAGGCCAGGAGGCTGTCCCTGCCCAGTCGTTTTCCAAATGGGATCAGGTATCCAGTCTACACAGGCTCCGGAGTGCTTATGAAAATGCAGATTATTTGGCTTTGCTGCACATCTGTTGAACCAGAACCTCTGAGGGACTGACTGTGTTGTTTCTAACACAGTTTCCAGATCAGTGTCATCTTGGGCACTATGAAACTCCAGGCTGTTGCTTGTCACAGGTGTGGTCACTAGAGGCCATTTCTGCTCCAACTGTTCCTCCAGGGACAATCTCCCATGCGTGGGATCATCCCGCTACACCTCTGCGACCCTTGCACTGGTTCCCTCCCAGACACTCTCCCTGCTCTCTCTCTCTGCTACAGACGTCTGTGGGACACCCAGTGGACTTGTGTTCCCCTCTCAGCCAGCTCAGGGAGTGCCAGTGCCGGCTGTGTCCCCGTAGGTCCCTGCACCGTCTGGTCTTGTGCCTCACCTGCTCTCCCACTCCTCTTCCTACCCTTCTGGCCAGCCTTCAACCTACCCATTTGCCCAGGTGTGCCCTCTGAGAACCTTGGGCCTGGGCGATAGGCTTATCTGACAGGAAGTGCCATCTTCTACCCCACTGTTTGAAAATCCACAGAACCTTTTCTCTTCCACCCCGGGGATGAGCCTCAACTTCTGGGGTCATCATCCCAGCTGAAGCTGACTTCAAAGAGGCTCTCTAATTTCCGGCATGGTGTTATAGGATGACTCATCCGTACTAGGTACAGGGCTGGATTGCCAATGTGGCTCTAGCAGTGTCTTTCAGAAGGAGTTTCTAGAAATAGATTGCGTCTCTCTTGGGCTAGACTGTCTCTTCAGCTACCTTAGACCCCGGCGGTCCCATCCTTGCTCTCCTTCCCACACTCACAGGTCACTTGCTGTAGCCGGCCACCTTCATTGGCCTGGATATAGTCTGAAGTTTTAAGTCAGCCATCTCTGGTTTTCGTGCACGTCAGCAGGGTACCTCTCTGGCTTCTTTTATCTTCTCCGACCAAGAATGAGCTCCCACAGTCCATTCGTCACCAGGGACCCGTCTGGGGCCTTGACTGAGCAACCAACACTCAGACTTAGTACTTGGTGACCCTCTCAGAGACTGAACTCAAAAGTGATCTGAGCTTGTGATTGGAAAGGTGGAGTCTTTGGGATGTGTGGCTACCACATGGAACTAGGGTTTGGTGCCTGGAAGCTAGCCTACCCATTCAACAGCGGACCATCCCCCAAAAGGCCACAGACATGTCTGACCCTTCCACTCCACCTCATGTCCATGTTTTTCCTTTATGTGTGTGTGTGTGCACATGTGAGAGTGCCAGGCGACAGCCTCAGGAGTCTTTCTTCAGAAGCTGTCCACCTTGTGTTTTGGGACATATTTCTCTCAAGCGGAAACTGGGACTTACTTGCTCCCTAGGCTAGTCTGGCTGGCCAGTGAGCTCCAGGAAGCTACCTGTCTCTGCATCCCCAACGCTGGGATTACAGGTCTGTGCTATCACGCTGGCTTTTATGTGAGGGCTAGGGATCCAACTGTGTCCCCATACTAGCTCAACAAGTACTTCGCTGACTTAGTTATTACCTCAGCCCCTTAATTTGTATTTATTTATTAAATATATTATTAGGTTTTATTATGACAGTTTCATACATGTACATCATGTGTTTTGTTCATATTCTTAACCCTTAGTTCCTTCTCTTGTCTTCTTTCTCCCTCACACCACCTCTCCTCAAGGTAGTCTCATTTATACTTTGATGTTATGTGTGTGTAGATTCCACATAAGAAAGAAAGTGTGCAATATTTGTCTTTCTGAGTCTGGCTTCTTCCCCTTAACGTAATGATCTCCAGTTCCATCAATTTTCCTGCAAATGATGCAATTTCATTCTTTATGGTTGAATAAAATTCTGACTTCTTTACCCTTTCCTAAGGTGAGAGGCGTCTGAGCTGGTTCTATATCTTGGCTGTTGTGTGTGGTGGTACAGAAAGCCGGGGTGGACATGTGTCTCTGTGGTATGTCAAATTAGAATCCTTTGTAGACACACCTAGGACGAGTGGACCTGCATCAGATGGACCTTCTTAGCACTGTTCTTGTCCGGACTACTGACTTAGGAATTGCGTTGTCCTTGCTTGTGCTGAGAGGCCAGTGGCCCAATGCTAGAAGGATGAAGGTAAATGAGGTTATGTCTCTTTTCAAGAAACTCAGGGACAATTTGGAAAAACCTGATATGTAATTACCTGTAGCTAGAATGGCTGGCATGCCTGGAGTGGGCCGAGACGGGGAGAATAGACTGTCTGGGGAGGATGAGAGATGAGCTCAAGTCTGTCAAGCAGAGAGGAGGCAAAGGGCATTTCTGGTTGGAAGAAAGGTAAGAGTGAAAATAGTGAGGCCTCGCGGCTGGGGAGGGGCAAGTGTATTGTAGGCTGTAGTGCTGGGCCAAGGCTGCACAGGCTGAGGAAGTAGTGAGGCCTGGGGGGGGGCAGTCCTGTGTTGATGGAAGTGGGTCTTGACTGCCGATTTAAAGGGTATTCATTATCTTCTAGGTGACAGGGAGCCATAAGAAGTATTTGAGTAAGAGTGTGGGTTTTACAACAATGTATGGTGCTCCCAATCCTTGATCTTCTGTAATCTAAGTACAGAACAGCAAAGATGTGTGGAATGTTGAAGAAAATCCATCACACAGCAATGAACTTGATTGTCAGCTGTGGTCATCACAACTGCTCCTCTCTTTGCACTGTTTGTTCCCATTGGCTGATCTTCCTGGAAGGTCCTGCTGTCCAGACTCTGCCTCCATTGACCTTGCTGGGGTTTGCAGCGAAAGCCAGGTAGGTGCTGGCTGCAGCCCTGACTGCCCAACTCTTGTGGACATTGGCCAACAGGAAATGGAGTGGGCAGTGTCCCAGCCTGATTCACTGAGCCATGGGGCTCCCCGTGTTCTTGCAAATGCATTCAGGATGCTTCTGGTCTGAAAACGGCCTCCCGGACCCACATCGACAATTGAGAGAATCCAGGCCACCAGCATCCCGGAGCTTTTCACTGGCAGTGGCTACGGGCAGTGGGAAGAGAGGGTCAGTGTCCACAGCCACTAAGTAAGCAGTTGATCTGAAGTAGACCATGCTCAGTGGGGTGGGTGACTTTCACAGAGCTGACTGAAGAGTTGGGACAGAAAGAATCATGTCCCAGGATCACAGGTGATCCACTCAGCTACCTCTATTATTTTCATCTCCCCCCAAAAGGCTCCCATACTAGCCAGTGTACAAGTCACTTGGTATTTTATGGGGAGTATGGCCCTGGAAGAGAGGTTTCTTGAAGACAGGCTGACAGCCTTGCCATGCCAAGAATAGGAGGCATGTAGAGAGG
This sequence comes from Bramus lutescens, assembly GCA_001685075.1. NCBI lineage: Eukaryota > Metazoa > Chordata > Mammalia > Rodentia > Cricetidae > Bramus > Bramus lutescens. The sequence continues at coordinate 135,409 of LOEQ01002850.1, read as the reverse complement.
TGCCCTCTGAAGGTGCTGTTGACCTGGAGAAAGGAATATGGCCATAGTCAACCACAGGCACTCAACAAACAGAGATAAGTAGAAACCAGCTCAAGTTTACTATGTATAGGAGGGGACCCCAGTCATTCTGCAGCCGCCATGGTTATTGAGGGTGGCTAGGGCACAGAGCTCGCTTGTGTTCACCCGAAAATAGGAAGCTGCGCTCATATTACCATGCTGCCCATGGGCTACAAAAGTCCCATTCCTTTCCTTCCTCATGGATCTTACCCCAAATCTCGGGCTCTCTGATCACTTATTTGCTCCTTGGTTTTTGAAGCTTCTGTGGATCTTTAATGAGAGCAAAGAGAAGAATCAGTTATCAAAGCAGAACAGGATGCCAGAATCCCTGTGTCTGAGAAGAGATGGGTTTGCACCCTGTGTTGTAGATCTGGGGGTGGGGAGTGTCTCAGGCTGCGTCCTTGGGTTTTGGCACAGTCTTGCATCCTGGCTGTCAGAGACCCTACACCAACCCTGATATCTGCCTGAATTATTTCTGGGCATCACCCTCAAAGGCTACCTTCCTTTTCTGAGTCCCTGTTCTCTGGGTCCCCAGTACCTGGGACAAATTTGATTCATGTCTTCAGCAATTGTTGCACACAAAGTATTACTGAGTGAAAAGTGCTAGGCTTCGTAGCGTCTCAGCTGGGCTTTCTCCATGGCCTGGCTCTCTGTACTGCCCTGTACCTTCTCAGATACATCCTCCCGAGTGTGGGAGCAGTGGGCATCCGTTCTGACAGCCAACTACAGTCAAAGCTCATGGCTTCACCAGGCACGACTGTACCTACAGCTTCTGCCCATCCAGTATCCATCCCCAGTGAAGGGATTGTTGGTAAAGCTTTCCCAGGACATGATCCCCAAATTTGGCCAATCTCTGTGGTGGGCCCATCGGTTACTGCAGTTCTGTGCACCAGCTTGAATGGCTCTGAGTGGCGCCATTTGCCAACATTATCGATTCCTGTTTTAGAGAAAGTAGAGCAGAGTTACTAAAATCCTATCCTCTTGAGGTAGAAACCCAAAGAGAATTAAGGGTAGTAAGGCAGTTGCAAAAAACATGTTAGTGTCAGGCAAGCTTTTAGGGTGGCAATGGTTAAGATTATTTTAGCTAGACATGGTGGAACATGACTTCAGTCTCAGTGTGTTTGAGGTGGAGGCAGGAGGGTTAGGAGTTCAAGGTCACTAATGGCTACAGAGTGAGCTTAAAGGCAGTCTGGGATACATGAGTCCCTGTCTCAGAAAAATTAAATAAATAAATGAGAAAGAAAACAGAAAGGGCGTTTTGAATGTCTTTCTTAAGCTGCTTTTTCTGGGCAAGAAGCTCCTGGCCACTCCCTAGATTCCCTTCCACTTGGCTGGTGGTTCCTCTACCTGAAGTCCCACATTCTGAGTGACAGCTCCCCAGCAAGATTCTTCACGCTGTCACAACCCCTTCCATGGCTCTGCACCTGTTGCCAGCAGCTGTTTTCAGGGAGAAATCTGGAGCCTTGCACAAATCTGGGTTTAAGTCCAGCTCCATCCTCTCGCTCTCTGTTCGTTTCCTGGACAACCTCTGTAGCTGTTACAAGCACAGTTTCCTCCTCTGCAAACAGTGCAATAACGGCCATGGGTAAGAGGCATAGACTTTCTATATAGCTGCTTACCATGGGTTCAGAGCTGTGCTGGTTAAACTGTCAACCTGACACAGCCTAGAATCACCTGAGAAGAGTCTCCATGAGGAATTACCGAGATCAGGTTGGCCTATGGGCACATCTTTGGAGAACTTCCTTGATTGACATGGGAATATCCAGCCCACTGTGGGTAGCACTATTCCCTAGGCATGGGGTCCAGAACAGTATGAGAGAGAAGGCTAGCTAAGAGCAAGAAAGCAAACATGTGTTTATTCTCTGTTTTCTATTAGCTATCAGACACAGTATGACTAACTGCTTGGGTTCCCATTTTGACTTTTTTGAAGTGATGGGCTCTGACATGAAGTTTTACCTCAAAGCCTTTCTTCTCAAAACTCTTGTTGTTGGGGTATTTGTCATGGCAATACAAATGAAACTAGGACCAGACCCTACTGACAAAGTACTTGGTTACTTTTGCCAGTGCTCCTGCTTCACAGATGAAAAACTAGGCCTTAGGGAGTGTTTATTTCTGCCTGCAAGAATGTCTCCAAATGGTGGTTTTTGGATCTAGTAGGTGCCTGGTTTGTTTAGATAGGTAGTTCTTGCTAGGGCCTTTTGAGAGATTGCACTCAAACCAAGGCTGAGGCAGGAACCGTATGGAAGGCATCCTCATTCACTGGCCTGGTGCTTGGGCTTTGGAAGAGGTGCACAGTCCAAGATGAGGGCTGAGGCGGGGTGTCAGCATGTGGATGGGGACCCTCCTCCTCCATTACGCTGTGGCCATTTTATGTTCCTTAGCACTGGGCAGGCAGGATATCTGTGCTTCCCACAGGTAGCTGATGTGCTGGGGTGGGGTCAGAAGATAGTCTTGGAAGTTGTGTGGCATCACCTCTTACATATGGTTAGAAACAAGTCCCTAGTATTTGGAGAAAAAAGAGCATCTTTTGACTAGGGTAGTGGAGAAGGACTTGGAAAACAATTTTTGGCTAAAACGGAGAGCTTTGGTGATGCATGTGGCAGACCATGTCACTGGAGCACTGTAAACATGTGCTTTGTGGTCAGGGTGACACCTCTTCAGGTGAGAGAGCTCTTGGTCCAGCCCTGGCATCAACCTCCCTCCTCATCCTGGCTCTTCATCTCTTTTTCCTCAGCCAACAATCACAGCTGTACTCTTTTAGGGCCTGAAGACTTTCTCTTCATACAGGTTTTTTCTCTCTCTCTCTCCCCACCCTCCACCGTGTGTGTTGTAATTTATGTTTTGTATTGCATGTGTCATGTGACACATGCGTTAATATAGGGAGGAATATTCTAATGTGCTATATTAAAACACTTTCTTCTACCCTAAAACTCGTGTATGTGTGCGCGCGTGCGCGCATGCGTGTGCACACTTGCATAGGAGTGTTACATTTTTTCTTTTGATTTGCAAGAAACAGTACATTTGTGTGGGCAGTGGGCACTGTGCCTACCACAGCTAATGGAGAGGGGAGTCAGAACTGCCCCCTTCCCCCCACCTCCTCCCACTTCCTTCTGCCCTCCTGGTCCCTACTGCTGGCCTTACTCCTCTTCCAGCCTGAATCTTCTAAGGCCTTCGCTGCATTGTTGAGCAAGCCCCCATCCGTTCCCAGCACCCAGAGCCTCCTCTCTTTAGGTCTTTCACCGAGGACAGGCCTGCCTTTAGCTAAAAGCTGTCTGCCTTGGCTTTTGGCTGGTCTCTGAGAGCAGAGCCCTGGCAGGCCCTCTCTCACTTTCCCGAAAGGGCAACGGAGAGTGAGGTTCTGTTGGATCTCCCTGTCTTTGGAGACATACACCCCCAACCAGGTTATGATTTCATGGTCCCCTCATCTCTTTTGTACTAACAGCTGCTCTGTGACAGGGTCTTTCACACAGGCTGCCTGAACCCTGTCCTCAGAGACTCAGTGTCAGAAAGGCAAACAAGAAAACTCAACAGACAAATGGCTGCAGGCTACAGAGGAGTTTTGATATGAAATTGGCATTTCATGAATTCAAAGCAAATATGTTCAGTCTGTTTGCATGAGAGGGGATGAAATGGTAACCAGACACTTCTCTGAGGAGGATCAGTGCTTTCTGTCCCCACCACTGGGCACTGCTGTCTCTTATGTCCCCCATTCTCCCAGCTTTGACTTTCTGTCTCTCCTCTGAACAGATAGTCAAGTAACAGTCACCCTGTAATGGTAGCCTTATCCCAGCGTCTTCATGACCCCATGACTCATTCAGCCTCCCTAGACACATTGGTTCCTGTACAAGAGGATGAGTGGCCTGCCTGGATGGACTTGCCTGGTCCACGAAGCTATGGCTAGTCATTGGGTGCCATGGTGGGGAGAACTATCTCCTGGGGCTGTAAATGTGATGTGTTCCCTAGGAAGGGCATATAGGGTGGGGAGTTGGAGGTGGCACGTTCTCTGTCTCAGGACTGCTTCCTGGCAGCGGATGAGCTGCTTGCTGTATGCATCCATGAGAAACCAGCCTATGATTTTAATATTACCATATGATAAATGATTTAAAGACTAGGAAGACCCTGATGCTAGGATTTGCCAGAGTAATTCTTTTTAAATAGTTAGTGAAGTTAATTAGTCATTAGGTACTGCCCTTATCTTTGTTGTTTTGGTTTTTTGTTTGTTTGTTTCTATCCCAGCTAAGGCTTTGGTTGTAGACCAAAGTGAGTTGTGCTTGTGGGCTTGCATTGTGGACTGAAGGCATTCAGAGTCCTGGAGGTCACTCGGCTTAAAGTCCAGACACTGAGAGCAACAAGAAGAATTGGCTTATGTCCAGAGCTAGCCAAGGCTGGATTGTAGGGAAGCAACACTGTCCGGTGTGTGGTTTAGGAAGATATCCTCTGGCAATGTGAGAGACCTGTGTTTGGAATGCTCTGTCCATTACTCACCTCTGAATCAGAAAATGCAGGCTGAGCCAGGCACGGTGGTGCACACCTGTAATCCAAGCCCTCGAGAGGCTGAATCAAGATGATTGCTGCATGTCTGAGGTCAACCTGGGTTGTATAGCAAAACATTGTCACAAACACACGCACAATAGAAAACCTGAGCTACAGAGGTGTGATGCCATCGTGACTTTGAGTGCTGAGACCTTTCCTGCAGAACCCCCCTGGTGTTTTAGAAGAAATTCTGCCCTCTCTCAGCTAGATTCCTGTCGTGAACCTTGTTTGTTCAACCCATTCACGATGGCCCAAGATGACAAATGAGGAAACAGGCTGAACCTCATGGGGAGATAGTTCTGGGTCACTCACCTCCTAAGAAGTGGGATAACAATGAGGATCAGAGCTGTCTCTTGTCAAGTTACTTGTGACAGCATGGTAGGAAACCTGTCACCTTTGGACACCTGCTCCTATGCAGTAGCGAGAGCACTCGCCTGTGACTCTGGTGGTTCCTTGTTCCTAGTCATGGGAAGGTTTTTCTTTTTTAACTCCTGCATATGGATTTGTATCTATGAGTGTGGGCAGGCTCGTGTCACGGCATGTATGTAAAGGGGCAGAAAACAATCTTAGATGTCAGTATTCACCTTCCGCCTTGTGGATCACTGTTGTATGTACCACCAGCTGGGTCTCAGCCTCAGGAGATTCTCCTCTTTCCACCTCACCACAGGAACACTGGGATTACCCACGGGCAGCATCATATCCAGCTTTATGTTTATGTTCTGGAGACCTGAACTCAGGCCCTCACACACTTACACGTGGAGCCAGGTTTATCTCCCTAGCCCACCCTAGAAGTACACTAGCCAGGCTTAAAAGAACACCAATGAACTTTCTCATAGTATGGAAGTTAGAAGCCCATAGCAAGGCTGGCCAGGCTGCTTCCCTCGCTGGATCCAGGGGAGGGCAGCCCC
>LOEQ01002850.1:79662-92511 GCA_001685075.1 Bramus lutescens | reverse complement strand
TCTCAAAAAAAAAAAAAAAGAAAAGTGGAGAGCAATTAAGAAATATACCAGATGGCATTCAGTGACCTCCATACACATATGCACACATCACACACACACGCACACACACACACACACACACACACAGAATCCATCTCTGCTCAGGTCCATAATGTGATTAACTCAGTTAAATGCGATTCAATATTCCTGGTAGCTTTTACTGCTAGAAACAGCTAAACTCTCTGTGAAGGTAACTGCAAATGACATAAATGTGTTTCACAAAACCCAGGGTAAATAAATGTGTTTCTAACTCAATATCCCTTTAGGCAGATGCCAAAGAAAAGGGATCTCAGACACTTCAGCATCACCTGACACAACGGATTTAACCTCAGCATCCCTACCACTTACAATGCACGAATCTGTGAACTAGCAGGCCGTTATGGCGGGGACCTCTTTGACATCCCCCAGCCCATCCCTGGCATTTTGCAGTTAGGAAGCTGAGCTCAGGAAAAGTCTTCAGTCTAGAGGTCCATCCCCATGAGGACGCTTGCTTCACTAATGCCTCTGCATGCAGGAAGCTGTAGGCCTCAACTCCTGGTGCTGCTTCTGGTGCAGTCAACTGTGCAGAGGACACAGCCACCAGCTAATTGGAAGAAGGGCTCAACACACCGTCCTGACCTCCCGTGGAAGAATGGCCCTCTCACCTGCCAGGTAGGCTGTTGCTGATTTTCCTTTCCAACAGCCGGCCACTGGATTTTCTGCCCCGGGAATCTTGTCCAAATGGAGAGCTTTTATGGGCCTTGTAAGGCTGCCATGTAGGCTATCTGGTTATAAATAAGCATTTCTGTTCCCAAACCCAGATTTGTACAAACTCCTCTAAATGTCTGCCCATGAGCTGTGATTCCAAATGAAGCACAGCCTGCCCCACGGGACTGTGTAACCTGCCAGATACAGTAAGGAGGTTGCTGGGGAGAGCGCTTGGAAAGGGCATCTGGGAGAAAGCCAGGGGCAGAAGGCAGGGGCCGGAACTTAACAAAAGATTACATGGCTCTGAATAAGAGCTGGACGCCAGAGTTCAGCTCTCTACATCCAAATAGTATCTTTACTACTTATGAGCAGGAGACCTACAGGCCTTACTCAGCCTCTCCCAAGGTCCCTCTCATGTTCTCATTGCTCAGGCTGGAGCTGTCACACAGTAGATGCACAGTAATCCCTTACTGAATCGGGTTCATTTGAAGCTGTGCCCTATGGAGAACCGCTGCCACCAGACATAAATCACTCTCCTTTGGTGGAAGAAGAGGCAGAAGAAGCCCAGTTGCACAGGTACAAAGGCATCCGCAGTTCTCTGCTGAGAGTTCATGAGGAGACTCGACACCACTTCCTTCCCAGTTGAACTTTGTTTCATTGAGTAAAGTTTATGCTCAAAATACATGAGATAGTAATTAGATGTGCAGTGAGTTTAATCTCACCACCTGCACTCTTTTGGCGGGAAGTAACCTGGGTCAGGGCTCATGCCACACCCCTGTTGAAGCTGGAAGAGCCTGCAGAGCAAGAATGAGTTGCTTATCTGCATCGCCCTGGCATCCAACAATGCCTTTTGTTCTGTCCCGGGGAAGGCAGAGAAAATGCTGTGTGGTTTGGATGATGGTGATGGTGGTAGTGATGCTGGTGACAGCAGGAGTCATACGTAGTGATGGCCATGGTGTCAACGGTGGTGGTGGCAGTTGTAGTGGTAGTGATGGTAGTATCTGTGCTGGGCGATGATCTTGGTGGTGATGGTATTCGTCCCAGTTATGGTGGTGGTGATAGTTGTGGTGGTGATGCTGGTGACAGAGGTAATCATAATGGTAGTAGTTGTGTTGATATTGGTAGTGGTGGTGATAGTGACAGTAATGGTGGTAGTGATGGTGGGGATGGTGGTGGTACTGATGATGATGGTTGTGCTGGTGATGGTCATGACAGTGGTTCATAGAGAGGACCATGTGAACTAATTTTAAAACCTGAGAGAGATTCTACAGAGCTTTCCAGTTCCCTTGGTGCGAATGTTCCAGCATATACATCAATACCTCTTTCAGGAATCTGAGAGGGAACGATTACCTTTAGTTTCAGGCATTATGGAACTGATTTGTGACGTCATGTGAGGAAGAGGTGAAGGGTAGCCTCCCCGACACAGAAAGGATTTAAGCACAATGACAAAGAGAACAGAGGGGTCCGCAGAGTATCTGGTGGATAAAGAAAGCAAGCCCGAGTGAGGAGCACAGGAGGCCCAGGAAGCAATCATTGGCATTAGTGATTAGTGCTCTGCTCAGTTGGAAAGGGGGACCCTGAGAGAACACCCTGAGAGTAACAATGATTTGAATTGTGGTCTTGGATCACAATGCCGACTAAAGTGGGCAAGATTTACAAAAATAAAAATAACCCGGCTCATGGGAGCATGCTCATCCAGGGCTCCGGAAGAGATAAAAGGCCCCAGAGCGAGACCAGCAAGAGTAGAAAGCCCCGTGGGAAGCATGTTGACCAGCACTCTGCAGTATGCCTGAGAGCCCTCTGCCCATTGTCTAAGCAGAAAGAGTATGTGGAGCTCTTGGCATCTGAGGGTCTCAATCGAGGTGAAATAGCCAGGGAACGGGATCAGTTTCCTGGTGAAAGGCAGCAGAACCGGTCCCTTCTGCCATGTTAAGACATTTGAGGAAGTCACCCTCTCTGCAGAAGGGGTCCTCACCAGACTGAATTCACCAGTGGCTGCAGCCCAGCTTCCTGGCCTTCAGAACTCTGAAGACTAAGTGTATTAATTGCTCCCTTGTTTGTTTTAGGAGCCTGAGCAGAGTACACATGAATTTGCCTCTTGAGCCATATTTTGCCATCTTCAGAATTCTTGTTGATGCCCCCCACTGCTGCACCCACAGAAACAGACACCAGTTTTCCTCGAATTTCCACAGACCTCCCCACCATTAGCCCTCCTCTGAGGTCACAGCACTCATTGATTCATTTATTCGTCCATCCACCACATGGGAAGCAGACACTCTGCCCCAAGCGCCATGTGTAGCTGGAGACTTGAGGGAAGTCTGCCGCATACTGGCTCACCATGAGAAGCTCAGGTGTGGCGGAGCTGGGGAGACAGATACGGAAGTAGCCTATTACCCAAGTGCCTCGCTGTACCTAGGACAAGATGGAAGGTAAGAGAAGCCTTCTTGGAAGAGGGTCTCCTTGAATAACAGGTAGGAATTGGTCATGGGATTCTGGGTGGGAGATGTAGGCAGCAGAGACGGGACCAGGGAGAGAGGGGACAGGCATACATGCCAAGACACAGACTCTCACAGCTTTCTGTCCTTGTCAGCCCGCTAATATATTTAGCTGTCAAAGATAAACCAGGCTCACCAGGAGGCTGCAGATCTGGGCTCACACTGGTTCCCTTCTCTGTTGAGATCCTCTTAAAACCTACTCTTTTGTTGGAAATCAAATATTAATGGAAAGAGTGAAAATTCACTGAGTGCTCAAAGAGCCCAGAGGAAATCCCCAGGGATATTTGGCTGCACCTGAGACTCCATAAGCCTGGCTCTTTGCACCAAGAAAACGGGTCTGGTTCCAAGATGGGCTCTGAAGCTGGTCTTTACTCCTCACCATGCCCAGTGGCTCTTGCTCGCCTGTTGGGTCACTCTCTGGGACACCCCCTCTGCTCATGCTCTGACAGGCTGGATCACGTGGTCTGCAGTGACAGACACACTGGACCTCTAACTCCTACCAGTGGGGAGCCGATGTCTTACCCTGCTTTCTACTGCTGCGATGAAAACGCTGCCCAAAAGCAACCTAGTGAGGAAAGAGATTATTTCCTTTTATGGCTTACAGTCTGTCACTGAGGAAAGTCAGAAGGGACTGAAGTGGAGACCACAGAGGAATGCTGCTTATTAGTCTGCTCTTTAAGCCTTGCTCAGCCTGCTTTCCTAGACCACCCCAGGGCTACCTACCTAGGGAGCAGCACTGCCCCCGGTGGACTGGACCCTTCCGTATCAATCATCAGTCAAGAAAATGCCCCACAGACTTCTTGCCCACAGCCACAAGGAAGACTTCTCCAACCTCCCCCAAAGACTTGGTTCCTCAGGTAAAGACAGAGCCATGCATCACCAGTAATCTTCTTCTGTCCATGTGTCTTGTCTATGTCAGAATACCAGAAACACAGGCAAGATTTCTGGTACTTGGGAAACAGGAAGAAGATAGGAAGAGGCTGGAAGCCAAGGTTCTGAGAAAGAACCAATGGTGGCAATTCATTTGCTCATCCAATCATTAATTTATTCATTCAGCAAATGCTTCCCTGTCTAGTATCTGCTGTGTACTGTCACCAGGGCTACATCAGAGATGAGAATAAACACATAGTCCATTCTCATGGAAGGTTGTGTCTGTGAAGACACATTCAGGGGAGCAACCATGGTGGCCAAATCAGGGCTCCAGAAAAGCCAGCAATACCATCTCTTTGGCTCCAACAGATAAAGGTATGTTCACCTAGGGGTGGCTGTGGTAAAAACAAACAAACAAACAACTACAATTGTCTTCCCAGGGCAACTTGAAGCAGTATGACCTAGCTCACCAGGCAAGGCATTTGTGACCAGGAGGTTGCACTTGGCCTTAACTTCCCTGTGTGACAAAAACCAGGTTTCTTCACCCCTGAAATTTAGTCTCTGTGAGCAAAGTGAGGACAGTCACACCCCCAGTATCACTGGATGTGATTTAGATATTAAATTAAAATTATATTTTACTTATTAAAAGTTTGTTAAGTACAATCACATAAGGAAGTGTCACACGCTAATAAATAAGCTCCTCTGTAGATTTTAGTTTTGCTAGCGTAAGATCTGCATCGATGTCTGTTAACCACCCACGTACCCGACAGTGGCGGAAGGGAACTTCCTGTAAGACTCTCTACCATTGTGCCCCACCCCAGTTTCTCCCACAGTGGACGTAGGCCAAGAAGGCAACACTGGGAAGGCCCAGTTCTAAGCTTTGAAAACCCCATCACTCTAATAGGAAGCCTCGCAGTGAGGCTCATAATGAAAGGCCATATCAGCAGCATCGCAGCAAAGGACACTATTAAACGGTCAGGGACAGAGCGCTATGAAGGTGGGGCAGGGTGCTTACCATCTACCACAGTAGTGTAGGTAAGGTAAGGTAAGGTCCGTCTATTCACCAGGCTTCCTGATCCTTAAACACAGGCACAATTTACCTGCCCCCTACTGTTGAGATTATCCAATTAATTATCAGTGACTTGATGGTAAATACTCAACGGTAGCTACGTGCTGTTCCAAGTTTTATTTGCTAGGAAGGAAAGGCACAGAGCGAGTAGCTGATAAATGTCATCCCTTTCTCCGTAGTGTGGACCTTCCTGCACAGCTGTTGAGCATCATGCGGGCAGGCATTCCCTATGTGCTGTTGCTAAAAACCCAGACAGTGGGTAGCAACTAGTGACTAACTCGAATGGCCCTTGTGTGGGCTATCATCCGTCTCCTTACCTATTCCCTTCCGATTAAACTATGGAGTGGGTTGTCCTTTATCTTTGCCTCACAAGCCAGGTGCAGGTACAATGCACAGCCAATTGTGACTTAAACCTGCCTGGTTCCTGATTGCTGTTACTTGAACATTTTTTTTGGATGGAGGCTGTCACCATTCAAGAAAACAAGGGCTTTCCTCATCCTTTTCTAGTACAGGTTCTGTGTGCTACCAGCTTAAGAGCCTTTAGCTGCAGTGACCTTCTGACAGAAAATACGACTGTCTCCAAAGGAAACAGAATCACACAGGAAAGCTCTAGTTACTACCTGCTGGGCATCCAGGAAGGAAGTGTAGGGAGAGCACCGCCTCATCCCTCTGGTCTAGAATGGTCAACCTGGCTGCTGCCTAACACTCCCCATTCAAAGTCTCCTTTCTATTCCTGCTTATTGGGTTGACTTTCCTAGTTTTGTGCCGTGTGATACACACTGCATTAATTCCGAACTGTATCAGCTGCCTGTCTTGCTGTCGTGAAAACCGTAACTAACGAATGTAAGCCACTTAAGATCTGGGGAGATGGCTTAGTGGGTAGGAGAGCCTGCTGTACAGGTGTGGGGACCTGAATTTAAATCCCCATAACCTACACCAAAAGTAAGGTGTGGTCATGCACCTGGAACCCCAGAATTGTGGGAAGGACTGAAAACAGGAGGATGTCTAGGACTTACTGGCCACTAGCCTCCCCCCACACTTAGTGAGAGACCATTTCTCAAGAGAATAAACAAGTGGAGAGTAATATCTGACATGATATGTGACATATGTAGAGAGAACACCTGTCACTGTCATCTGACCTTCATACATGGACACACGCACATGGGCATATACACCACATTCACACACTCATGCACATGATCCAAAAATAATCAAAAGTAACTGAAAGAAGAAGACTTTCTGTGTGTTCACAGTTCAAGGGCACAGTCCATTATGGCAGGGAAGACATGGCGGTAGGAGCACATGGCCTCTCAGGATTAGAGAGAGATGAACACTGAGGCTCAGCTCAATTTCTCCTTTTTCTTCAGCCCAGGACTCTACCCCATGGCACGGCTCTTCGTTTTTGGGAGTAAGTCTTCTACTTCAATTAACGTCATGGAGAAAATCCCTCACAGGCATGCAAAGAGATAAAGAAAATCTCTCACAGGCCCACCCAGAGGGTTGTTTCCATGGTGATCCTAGGACACCCATCCCAACAATCCAGACTGACTGTCACACGACTTCTGAGCCTCATTTCCACTTCCTTGGCTTGGTGACTGTGACTTGTACCCTTCCTGTGTGGGCACAGGGTAGTGAGGGACCAAGGAGACATTAGCCATGTTCTGATAAACTGTAGCATTCTTCTGTACTTCATATAACCTAAAGGAACAAGGAGCCACCCAAAGGCTCATTTTGGGGTCTACTGAGATCCAGCAACTAACGAATTAAGTAAAGACTTCTCCCAATTCATCTGATTTAGAAGAAAAACTACTTTCCTGCCCAAAGGCACTTACCAGACAAGGCCACAAGCCTGTGGGAAGCAGCTACTGTCTTTCTTTTCTCGTTGGGGGGGCTCACATGCACACACACACACACCCTTCCAGAAGAGGCAGCTGAGACGGTTCAGTCTAAAAGAAATTAATTCCACCCCGAAGTGAATCCCCAATGATCTTGCCCAGGAGACTATTAGCAGTCATGGTTCTCCTTAGGCAGAAGGCTCTCCCTGCAAAGGCTGGCTTGACTCACTGCTCAAATCTCCCCTCGCAGCAGCCTGCCTGAGCCTGAGGGATGGCCAGCAATTACAGGAGGTTAAATATTTCAGCAGCCCAGAAGGGGCTTCTCAGCAGCCAGCAGGAAGCCATTTTTCTTTCTTCTAAACTGTTTATTAAAATACAAAGTTAAACCTAGCCAGGGAATATATTTCCTACCTCTGCCTGCAATTAACCAGCTATTGCGATGCTGAGTTTCTCCTGCCTTTGAGAAAGCTCTGTGTACTGTTCAGCAGAACGCTTTTCTTTGGGAATCCTGGGAGTCCCCGACAGGGAAGCAACTGGATTCTGATCCCAGTCCACCCAGGAACTCTCCAGGAAACTGTCTCCAGATGTTTCTCGGCTCTCTGAACTTCAAGGACAATAGACTGGCGCAGCAATGCCCACCTGCATAGCACAGGGATAGTGTGTGTGTGTGAAGGGGAAGGAGGAAGTGAGAGTCCAGGGGCAACCACAAGCAGCTGCTCTGACCAAACAGCCTCCCCACCCTCTGCAAGTGTCCGACCCTGTGCTGCTCATCTCTGAGAGTTCTGGACAGCAGGAGGTATAGTCTGCCCAGCGACAAAGCATCCATCTTGATTGATGTCTGTCACCATGGTAAAACTAGTTCCCGTCCACAGCTGATTGCAGAAAGGACACTCTGCACAGCTGAGCAGTTAATGAGACGGGAGGAAAAACCTTTTGGGGAACTTCTAGAAGATGTGCCACCATTTCTAAGAGATACCTTGAGAATGCAGGAGATCCTTTATACTCTTTGAAAGGTTTCTGTACCCCAATATTAAATCTCTCCATCGATGCACTAAATCAGATCAGGCAGAATTAAAAGTCCAGGTTTAATGAGTAAAATGCTCCCGGTGGTCTTCCCGCATCCAGAGAGAAGGCAGGGAGAAGGAACCAGAAAACCACATGATGTTTCTGTAAGAGATCATTTAAATACCCTGTAGGTGTGGTCTTGAGCATCTGGGGGTGGGGGAGGAGCTGCTGTTTTGAGGGCTTTCTGAACCTGGGCAGGGTTTGGAGAGAGGGGTGCCCCTCCAGGTAGAGTTCCACCCAAACACTCATGAATGTTGGTATCTGTGTTGATCCACAATAAATGTCACCTTGATATCTGGGTGACTTCAACTCTGGGCATGCCCATGAGGGACCATTTTCATTAGGTAAATTGTTGTGAGACTATGTCTTTACCTGTGAGTGGGACTGTTCCCCAGGCAGGGAAGCCTGGTCTGTATGAAATGGAAAAAGGAAGTTGAGCTGGAAATCTCGGCTCCTGGCTGTGGATGTGACCATCAGCTCCTACCTCCTTACTTCCTACCTTGAGGGACTGCATCCTTGCCCTGCGAGCCAAAACCAATCTTTTCTCCCAGAACTTGCTTTTGTCAGTGTTTCTACAGCAACAGGAGACAAACCTGAGACAGTATCTGTCTATGATATCAGGAAGTATGGCAGCCACTTTGTCACCATGAGGGGATGAACCCAAGAACAAAAGCTCTCTCACAAGGTTTTAATGAGCAAAAAAGACGGAAAGGCCCTGGAAGCTTGATGTGGTTATATGATCCTTTCAGTTAGCCACCATGTTTCTTGATCTACTGGAATGTCAATGAAAGCTATTAATGTCCTGCTGCATGTGAGACATATTTTAGTGGAGTCATATGTTATGTGCCCCTGACAGTGACTTGATGGGAACACCCGCCTATCAACATGCTTAATCCTGGGAGCTTCACCTGTCCCTCTATTCAGCTGGATAGAAGTCAGAAAAGTTTCAATGAAAACTTCTGATGAATGCACAGATCAAGGTCTGGAGGGAATGCAGTGTCATAAAGTATATAAGAAATTTGAAATCCAAGGTGTACGCCATGGCCATCACAGTGACAATGACAGCAATGGTGGTGATGTTATCAATGCCCTGAAAGCCAGCAGGCTCAGGCTTTCCAGCCTAGATGGAAAGGGAAGAATGTTTTAGCTTATCTGGAGTCCTGGGGATCTCCCCAAGGGACAGTGATTTGTGCCTAGAGGCCAATGCTTAGGAATGGCAGCCGCCCATCTCTCAGCACTGTTCATAGCTCCCTTGGGTCGCCTGGCCTTGGGGCACAGGCCCTGCAGATGCTGAGCCCAGGACACAGCTCCTACCTACAGTCCTTAGGTTTTGAGGCCCAGGCATTGTTTCCTCTCCTAGGCGCAATCTTCCTATCCAGAATACATTCTCTGTGGAGCAATTCTATGTGTTTCTTTCTATGGAAAGCTATGTGAGTGTCTTCCTTTTTTCTTTTTCTTTTGTTATTGCTTTTCTGTTTTGAGGCAAGTTGTCAGATAGCCCAAGCTAGCCTTGAACTCTTGCTCTTGCTTCCTCAGCCTCCCAAGTACTGGGATTGCAAGCATGAGCCACTGTACCCAGCATCTGTGAGGGCACCTTTGATAACCACATCTAAGCAACATTCTTAGCTTCAAAAGGAGCTGGGAATTTGCTTCTGAGACCCCTTTGGGGATAAACTTTGAAAGAAGAAAAAGAGTCAGAAGTGCTGTGTGATGTCACATGAACCCACAATGTCATCTACTCAGTCTTTTTTTTTTTAAGCTGGTAAGTCCTTTTGGAAGGGTGGCATTTTGGAGAGGCGGCTTGTGAGCTAACATTTAGATAGTAAGTGATTGGGTCACTTGAGATCTTTGAAAACCAAGGTTCACATCCTGACCCCATTTCTTACCAGCCGGATCTATGAACTTCCTAGCTACGGTGATTGACTATAAGTACCCTCAATATTTGAGAGCCAGTCTTGGTCATCTGATGCCCAGACTGGCCTGCCTCGGTTCAGAGTCAGGGAGGCTGAACATAATTATTATTTTTTTGTTAACCAACTGGCTTAATGACCTTCAAAGTGTGATGGGAGTGCCTTGGGACTAAGTCTTCACACTTTTAAAGTGGTAACGTGGACCAGATGGTGTCTAAGCACCATTCTGCTTCATCCTTAGAATGGTGCTGCCCCACCTGCCAACTCAGAGTACATCTGGTTTCCATAGTGACTTGCCCAGTTTGCTATTGATCCCTTCTGCAGGAGTCACCAGAAAAAGTAGCTTCACTGAGAAATCAGATGTTCTGGCTTCAGTAAACGTGTACCTGATGTTTCCCAACTTGTGAGGGCAGCACCATGCCAACACCTTCTAATAAAACCGATTCTCCCTGAAGACCTGCTGCCAACCTGTGGCAGCCAGCTGCCCACTGATTCGTCCACCTCCACGAGAGAGTGGCATGGCCTGGAGGACCAGCTACACCCATTTCACTCATCTCCCACATACTGGCTGTCCTCCACCCTGGCTCCTCGGGAGGTGAGGGGCTTCTTCAAGTCCCCTTGCCTGGGAGATGCTTCCCCACAAACACAGTAGTAGCCCGTGGATCAGGAAATCCCAACCCCTGCCCTGCCGGGAACTGTAACAAAGGTTAACTTCTCTGATCCAAATCCAGGAGGGTGGCATAATCTTCAAGACCCTATAACATCTACCAAGTGACCTGATTGGCCACAGACCACCTTCTGTCTCCCTTTCTGGGCCTCAGTTTCTCCATCTTAAAAATGGATATTAAATTACCAATCACAAAGAATTGACATGTAAGAGTCTTCAGAAGCCTTTAGGTGAGTGCTGGGATCTGTAGGTAATCAGTAATCATCATTTCCTCTTTGTTTCAGCACCCCCTTGTCACCTGGGCACCCTCTATTTCTGAGTGCCTACCCTTCGAGTGTGGCCCTCTCTTCTGACATGCTTTCTAGAATAGTCCAGTTTCCTCTAAACTAATCTCCCAGGGAGTCTCTGCTTGCCTACAATCCCAGTAGCAGCCCATTTAAATGAGTTCTACAGACCGGCAATGATGTCAATAATAAATCATGGTAAGTTTTAGTGATAAAATCTTAGCTCAAGGGAAGAGGGCATCTGAATCTCCACCGAAGGTATTCATGGGGCCTATGATCCCAGTTAACCATTCACATACATATGCACACACACTCATATAAATATACACACACATATAAGCAAACACACACACACATATATATACATATTGATAAAGATGCAAATGTGCATTTGTACATAGACACAAACATATATGCATACACAATTACATACACACTTGCACACACACATGAGTGCATACACACGCACACACATACACACACACACACACCATAGCTAGAAGCTCCCAGAACTAGGACATCCTATGTTCTGTGAACTCTTAGTGGGCCCATAGTTGGAAGCTGTATTTACGATGGGTGAGAGTCTAGACTCTTTGGTGAGGGGTAAACACTCGCCCATCCTGAGACCTGGAGCCTGGCTCAGGCCACTGCCGTTCTAGGTTTGCGCAAGGTCCAGCGCTCTCCCTCCTCTTAGCCGTCCTTTCTTCCTGGAATGGGCTAAGGTTCGTGTGTGTGTTCTGTGGGTCAGCGTCTGTCCAGTTGTTGCTGTGACCTAGTGAAAAGACCTCACAGTCGTTGACCTTTCCAAGGGAAAAAACGGAGGCACAGTCCCAGAGTACCCAGCAGCTGAACAAGCACAGACCCTGTGCATTGGACTCCCCATGTGTCTCCCATATCCACCCACCACAGAAGGTGAGGACATTACCCTCATTCCAGCCCAGGAAACCACCGTGTCCCCATAGCACAGGTCCAGGGGCTTCCCTCCCATCCATACCACCCTTCCCTGTGCCTATGGAGCAGAGGGTTTTCTGCCCAGGCCCTGGAGTCATCCATCCTAGCTGTCACAGCACAGCCTTTGAATGCAGGTACTCACTTGTGCAGGTCTGTGTCGCCATCTGCAAAACGAGTCTGACCCCCCACTTTAGATAGCAACTGTGTGTAAGATTATCTGGAGCACATAAGGAGCTGAGTGAGGACCTACTGCGGTGGTGGAATTCACCTCAGTCTGGCAGCCCCACAGCAGGGTCAGCCAGTTTTCTTAAAGAGGGGTTGTTTCCTGAAAGCATTAAAGGTGGACTTCACTCCCCAAGCCTCACTACGTAACCCTGACTTTCCACTCTCTTTCACCTTCCCAGCAAGACAACCAGCCTAGAAAAAGAAGGGGAAAAAATGCCACCCTTGGCATCTTCTTTGTCCCTTTTCTATCAGCTCTCGTTTCCATGGTAACCCAAAACCATTTACCTTCCTCTCTGCTATGCCTCCTCCCCTACCCCAGGCCTGTGTGGTTGGTCTTTCCCCTGCTCCCAGGAAGCCATGTTTAGGATTCCTCTGCTTGCTTTTAGACTCCCCAGTGGACGGACTCCGGCTTTCTTTAGTCTCTTATTCTAAAGAGATAGAAATGAGCATTCCAAGTGGCTGCGCTCTTCCAGTAAAGACGCCACTGTCCTTCTGTGAGTGAGGTTTGTCAGAGCCCCACTGTAATAGATGAAGAGGCCTCCAACCAAGGCCAGAGTAGGAAGGACACTCCCCAGGCTCCACAAGAGCCAGCAGAGCCAATTTTAACCTCTGTGTCCTGGTGTCCAGGTGAAAGCTAAGTCTCTATTGTCATTAGCCTTATGTCCCCCTCCATGCCCCCTAATCCACCCCACCCTCCCATACCCCCATACCCCACACACATCTCACCTTCCCCTCCCTCCCTCTCTCCCTCC